>JAODOY010005195.1:0-10527 GCA_025399855.1 Forbesichthys papilliferus | reverse complement strand
GGGAGAAGTACCAGAGACATTATATAGAGGAGACAGACCACTTAGAGAGTCCTCAATAGAACTCTATGGGAGAAGTATAAGATACATTATATAGAGGAGAATATAATTGACTGGTGATTTTGTACATTCAGTTACGTCCCGGTGACCTTTGAAAGTGCAGTTAACCCTCCTATTATCTTTGGGGTCTAAATACACGATTGACATCATGATGTTTGCTTCATATATGACTTTTCCTAATTGAATGGGACCATCTGCAAAAGTATGAATATACATTTAAATGTTGTCAAGAAAAATAAAAAATCTATATAATCAACAATAATATATAACAACAATCAGATAGAATGCTATTGGTAAACGCATCACCAGTGTGGGTGTAATGCTTCCTGCAGCACACCCTGGCCAATGTCTTGTCCAAGCCCAAGTCCTTCTGGATGGATACAAGCCATCACTAACATATCTGGCTCAGGCCAGTCATACATTACAGTGTACAGTTAATGTTTGCCCCACACACACACACACGGCTGGGAGAGACCAAACAGACAGCCTGTTTGGTCTCCCTCTGGTCTTTCCTGATTTCCTGATTGCGCGACTAGGTGAATTCCGGCCCGTTGTAATGTAGCCGTTAGCCAGACACTGAATTAACAAGGAAGCCCATTTAAAACACATGCTTCCACTTCCCCATTCGCGACCTCTCCCCTAGCCCGCTTAATTCCTCCCATTTTGCCTTCATTAGGCAGCGCTTCGGGCAGAGGGGCACAGCCACAGGTAATGCAAAGCATTTCCCCTTGGCTGCTAAGAAGTGCAAGAGCCTCAATTGGGGCTGTTTCCTCACCAGTGTACCGAGAGGTCCTATTACAGCATTTAGGTCAGAGCAATTGGCGTCATTACAGGCAGCCCCCCCCCACCAAAGTAATGAATTAGCCCCAGCTATTTGGACTGTATGATTGCAGTTGCTAGGGGAGCTGGATATGGAGTGGCGTGGAAGGGGGGTAATTATGGTATGTATCGCTAAGCGGATGTGTGGGCTGGCCGTGTGTGTAGGGGTGCATCTTAGCGGGCAGAGAGAGGGGGTCTTAAAGGTCTATCTGCCGACAGGGAGCAGCGCTATGCGGAAAGGTGCTACAGTGTCTGGCAACTGGGCTGTGACAGACAATGTGTTCTGTGCCAAGCCATGCAAAGCCGTGCCAAGCCATGCCAAGCCGTGCCAAGCGATGCCAAGCCGTGCCAAGTCATGCTAACTTGTTCTAATCTGTGGCTCAATTACTTGAAATGACCAGATTTCACAAGCCTGGCAAGCACAAACATGTGTGGTAATGACTTTATCTTAATGTTGTGTTCGGGTGATAAAACACAGCCTCCTCTCATCTATGCCACATGTTATTTACAGTGGCTGCAGGGAGTCTTCATTTAGCAATCCCATTGTTTTATAGTAAATATTAAACTTATTATGAGCATTAACCTTTGGAATATTAATACATTGCCTCCACAACAAAACCTGTGTGACCTTTGATTGGCCTGTTAAATTAGCTGAGCCACATGAAACACCTCCGCACATGTAGAAATAAATAAATACATCTTTCCCCAAAATGAGCAAATAAAGCTGTCGGTTGAAAGACGGAGAAAAGGGAGGATGCCTTGCTAGTTTTCTTAGCCAAATAAGGGCTCCAGCAGACAAGCAGTGCTGGTTGGGGCTTGTTGGGCCACTCACATGCCGGCCTCCAAGCTGATGGAACTACATGTACCTGTGAGCTTATACAAGACCCCCCCGATTCCATCCCCACTGACCCCACAATACAAACCTGGGGGCCCCACAGAGAGCAAGAGGAAGTTTTAGGTTAGTGCTGTAGGGGTCCGCCTTGTGAGTGACCTGATACCATCTCGTTCAATTACATACTGTTGAAATGTTCTTCCGAGGTTCTTCCCCTCTCTGGGTGAGAGCTGCATCTTCTTCCACCGGCGGTCGATCACTTCTCATGGCAGACAACCTGTGGAATATCATGACAATCTGTGGTTGCCTATAACCCACACTGTCCCCGATGCGTTGGAGCGTTACAGCAATACATGCACTGTCAGACACTGACTGTGCTTTTGTGTGTGTGTGTGTGTGTGTGTGTGTGTGCGCGCACGCCTGTGTAGTTTGATTAAGATCCATCTGTAAGCTGAACCCTAGACCTCGCTGTTGATTTAATGGACGGCTTTATAAACACACAATAAAAAGGGTTTTGCCGTTCTGGAGCACAATGAACAACTGCACTACATAAAAGACAGTGGTGTGACTATAGTTATCACCATAGTCTAACACTGACATAACGGTGTTCTGAACAATGGCAATGCTGCGATGATAAGCATGCTTTATATCTGTATAACATTGTATGAAGAACTTTGTGATATATGTATGTTGTTCATTTTACGTTTTGTGTTATGTTTTTCTAACCATAACATGTTAACAGTGAGAGGAGCATGTCAGTTCAGAACTAATATTTCTGAGCGGCAGTGTAACATAATATTCCATCTCTGTCACATGATGAATGCTTTCTGTGTTGGTGACTCCACGGCAGTCCATGCGCGGTCATAATACAATTTGTTTCTAAATATAAACCTGGGCCTTCATGGAAGCAGATGTCTAATCAAGTTACAGTAAAAATAGGGTTACAGACAGTGAAAAGCAAACAAAACCGAGTGAGCCAAATACAGCCAGCGCTTTAAATAGCACAGAAAAATAATCTTTAGTACTTTAAAGACATGTTACACAGAGGAATCG
Source organism: Forbesichthys papilliferus (assembly GCA_025399855.1). Taxonomy (NCBI): domain Eukaryota; kingdom Metazoa; phylum Chordata; class Actinopteri; order Percopsiformes; family Amblyopsidae; genus Forbesichthys; species Forbesichthys papilliferus. The sequence continues at coordinate 7,766 of JAODOY010005195.1, read as the reverse complement.
TAGAATGTAGCCTCAGCCCCGGCAGACAACCTCAGCTGGCCTAGGAACTATAGTTCTGGCCGGAAACACAGAATTACTTTTTATCTGATCTTAATATTCACATTTTTCCGGGGCGTTTGTGGTGCAACATAAGCCTGTGTTTAAGGAACTCTCGCAGCTGTTGTGGAAAAGCCATTTATTTGCTAAGAGTGAGTTCTTCAGGAACAGTACACACTACAGTATAGAACACTCCTAATTAAATGAAACGTCAATGCAGAATGGACGGGCAGCTTGCTCAAGAGCATTTTGGCTGATATAACCTGAACCATCTAACATGTCAAAAAAAGCCTGTTGTAAATCCCTGCCCACATCATATACTGCATACTATATCATATATAATGTATTTGTATAAGGCACATGAGCAACAATGCTTGTATTTGTATTCGCCTCTTTACACTGAATATGTATCCCTTCCTTCATTAGTATGTTATTGCCTTGCTGGGATCGGCACAACCTATATAGTATAAAGGGCCTACCAACCTGCCCCCCCTCCCCAAAGACCAAGGGCCCCTTGGGCGGTAGCCCAGTCAGTAATCTGGCACCGTTGCCATGAGAAGGAGCACAGGAGAGGAGGAGGAGAAAAGGAGGGGAGGAGGGGAGGAAGGTCAGGTCTTAGGGTAACAACGTTGCATGACCACATTGTATATTCCACTTCATTAGGGAAGGTCTGCAATTACAACACATATGTTCTGGGTACACACAAACCATCGCCACTGCAGATCTCCAGAAATACGTATAATTATTTACCATGCATAACACACAGTACATTATTTATAATGCCTAAAGGCTTTCTGCCCATGGCACAATGTAAAGACACAGTCAGGCCTGCTAAATTCAAATTCAAATCAAAACAAAAACAACTCTCCACTCCACACATTGTAAATGTATTGCGAGGGCTAGGGTGTTGTTGCTGTTGTTGGTAAATTTGATTAAACATGTATTACAATTTCTGATATACCTAAGTATATAAGTGTTTAGTGGGTGAAGTCAGGTAATTTCAAATCAGGCATAATGGGACAAATAAGGTATTATACAATGGATTCTTTAAATATTAGCAGCCAATCACCAAACATGTTATTAAATATTAGCTTCAAATGTCCTTTACATGAATCAGTAAAAGAAGTGTATTAAATGACCTGACAACACTCGGTGTTTAGCTAGCAGTAGCTACTGTAAGTTCACCACATCGACATCACCCGTGTTTAGCTAGCAGTAGTTAAGTTCACCACATCGACATCACCCGGTGTTTAGCTAGCAGTAGCTACTGTAAGTTCACCACATCGACATCACCCGGTGTTTAGCTAGCAGTAACTAAGTTCACCACATCGACATCACCCGTGTTTAGCTAGCAGTAGCTAAGTTCACCACATCGACATCACCCAGTGTTTAGCTAGCAGTAGCTACTGTAAGTTCACCACATCGACAACACCCGTGTTTAGCTAGCAGTAGCTAAGTTCACCACATCTTCTACCATGATGAACAGAGGGAGGAAAAGACAGTAGATGGAGGGAAGAAGAGGAGGCAGCGGTGCGCTAACAGCATGCGTGCGAATAGGCTCCGAGTGTGTCTCGGGGACCATGTGACCCAGCCCATCTCCAGCCTGGACAGCTGTGAGCCTCCCTCTCTGCCTCCTGGGTGTCATTAACCCAGCAGAGACGGAGCGGTTAAGCACTTGGAAAACACTCCACTTCCTGCCTGGCTGATGGGCCCCTACACGCCACACAGACCTCTCCGTCTGCTGGCTCCACTTATTGTTGAGGGCCGCCAATTACCCTGGGGCCACTTAACCAGCTTAGCTTTAGTACGGAAGGGGGCACTTCATGGGTACAAATCTTTCCCCGTATTTGATTGTTATGAGTATGCTGTGTGTGTGTATATATATATATACATATATACACACGCAGGCTATGGCCACCTTGAATAACAGGATGCAGTGGAATAAATAAACACAATAAGCTTTAAATGTCTTATAAATAATTATGCAAATAAAGATCAGATTTCCTGCTGTTTATGGCTAACATTGGTTATGTAAATCAAGCAGAACAAATTCCAGAAAAGAGCCATACTGCCAAAATTGATGGCATGCTTTCAGCCAGTTAATACAGGTATTCTTTGATAAAGTGGTTCTGAGTCAATTATTTTCCTCTATTCCTGAAATGTTTCCATTTGCAGTTCTGCAGTTTCTGTAGTACTAGATGTCTGGCCACAACATTTCACCAGAGATGGGACAGAACTGCATGTCGGTGATTTGTCCAAATACTCTGGGATATGTAGAAGCTGTCTTTAAATGTGGTATGGACTAGCACTATCCCACGCTAACACGCAACACATAGATGCTTTGCTCTTGCTCTTCTACGAAACAGGTTACAGCCTAGAGCCACTTCTTCCACCAACTTCTATTATCGTCACAGCGTTAACCTGATGTTGGTGCCATTGTGTTGTACGCGGTCAGGTAGGAGGACAACAGCATGTTTTAGATGAGGGGGGTCATTATCAGGCTTTTCACCACCCATTCATTTGAATCAGGTGTGTTGGAGCAGGGCGACAGGTCTGGCCACGCTCCATTGGGAAGTGTTCGCAGTTGTATCCTCCTACTGGGCGTAGACCTCTGATTAAACTATTGGACAGAGCTGAACAAATCAACGTTGCTAGCTGTTTTGCCATAGCTTTACCACCAACATTTTTTTTTAGTTAGCGAGACTTCAACGTCATCTCACTAATCCAGGCTTATGGGCTGGCTGTGCGAACGCTAATGCAAACAGGGTTTCCAGACTATAATCACAGCTAAATAAATTGAGCTGAGAGCATAGTCGGGCGGAGCCAGGCTAGGCCAGTGGCTCTCTAGGACCAGAATTGAATAGCCCTGTTTGTGTGTCTGTGTGTGTGTTTATGAGGCATGTATATTGTTTTGGGTCATAGTTTTAATGTTGACCACTTCCGACATTAGAACACACACACATAGCTGAGAGTGTGATGCAATCTCGACAATTGGGGGGTCGGTTCCTCAGTGATAGGCTGACTCAAGACCCTTCCCTCCGCTCCGATCCCATCTTCCTCGCAGAGAGGAAGTGGCCCCTCGACATCTTCTAAGGCCAGCAGAAGGATGTAAGGATAGGTGATTTCCTTTCCCCTGTACACTTCATCTCCTAGTGCTTCTAAGATAACAATAGCCTTAAAAGTTGTTTATGTGTACATGTCTGCTCTTCAGTGGGAAATCTAATCTAATGGGTGGAGTCCAGTGGACAATTCAGGTAAACTGTCAATGAAATGGAAGCATTCACGTTGATTCTCTAAATACTTCTCTGTTATTGTAGAAACTTTAAGGCATTCATGGTAAAACCCCTCCCTTCCGGCACTAAGTAAGCCAAACAAACTGCAGGAGAAGAAATATTAGCAAACATTTCTTTCAAACAGGTCGGTGTAGTGTGACACAAAAGCTGTGTTTTGAAGACACAATGCTTCAATTTGTCCGCTGTAGCTGCTGGCCTAGGATCTGTTTCCTTGCTTTCATCACACATGTACTATTGCCTTACATCTAAACAAAGGGAAAAGTACCTTTGTTCAAAGAACAGCAAGTAGCAAGAACATAAAATGTAGGTTTAGTCATTTGTAATCTAGATGCAGGTATAACATAGCTGATTGTCAGTGTTATTCTGATGTAAAACGGTTATTTAAGTCACTGCTGACTACAGTAGATTATTCTTAAAAGCCCAGACCACCTACTAACTTCACAAGCAACCAGTATTTAGAAATGAAAAACATAAACAAGTCCATCAAGTAGAATCACTTAATCACTCTTCAGCGCAGGGAAGAACAGATCTAAGAAATTATTTTGAATGAATCCATTTTCAGTTTGATTGGTCCTGAATCTGCAGTAACCATCCTGATGCTTTCAACGCCTCCTTAGCAGTCAGGGAGCAATCCTTGGGGCTGGTCTCCACCATAGACCTTCTGCATAATGGCACTAATTCATTAGTAAGGCTTATGGTGCTATCTCCACAGATACCTGGGAGGACAGTACAGTTCCATTCACGTTTACAGTAATATTTAGTTACGACATGTTTGCATGTGAATGTGCACATGCATGCTTGTCTCACGTGCGTGCAGGTCGACTGAGTTCAATCTTTCAATAATAATAATACACTTTATTTCATACAAGGTACAGCTCAAAGAGCTTTACAGTTGAAGAAAATAAAAGATTAAAAGGCTGAATGAAAATAAATCAACAATAAAACAATAATACAAAAAAGGATTAATAGTCAGGATGTTCCTGTGGGCCCTAGCCATCAGGGGAGAGACCGGCCCTTTGTCAACGGCATTAGGGGGCCATTTTCAGCCGTGCCGGCCCGTGTCGGCCCTAGTCCCGCCATTAGCAAGCCGCCTCTGCGGGATTTAAGCCAAGCTCGGGATTTAAGACTTCCTCTTTACTCAGTGGAATTTAGCGGCTTTTGGGAGCTGCCTTCGTGTGCCTCCGGTGGATTAGGGGATCTCAAAAGCCATTTAAATCACAATCCTTCCAGCGTTCCAAAGCCACGCTGGAGGGACAATGTGGAGCAGTGAGCGGGGAGAAAAGACCGACAAGCTGTAGGCTGACGGTTATAAAGCAGCCATATTCCAGAGCAGGCCCATGAATAAACCCTTCTATTAGCAGGATGTGTCTGAACCTGAGCTGACAGGAATGTTTTGGATTCACAGAGATCCTGTGTGTAACTGTGTGTGTGCGTGCACATGTACGTATTTGTGTGTCTTTATGAATGTGTGTGTGTGTGTGTGTGCGTGCACGTGTACGTATTTGTGTCTGTCTTAGTTGTGTGTGCGTGTGTGTGTGCACGTGCTGACAGACTGCATGGATATGTGAGCTCTGCATGGGGTTACACAGGAATCCAAAGGCTGAACAATCTATCAACACACAACGTAAAGACAAGCTATGATCCAGCCGCTTACAAACACCTAATAAATCATTTAACATGAAAAACACCTTGTTGTCTGTCGATCTGGATGTGTCCATTGGTGTCTCACTATTCTACAGTATGTTGGTGTCTTATGACCCACACACACACACACACACTCACACACACTGGGATGGAAGTGTAGCAATAAATAACAGGTTACGTCTTGGCCCCAGACCAAACACAGGGGCCCCAGACCAGATACAGGGGCCCCTGACCAGATACAGGGGCACCAGACCAGACAATGAAGCCCTGGCAGAGGAAATTGGTCATTTCAATGGAGAGGCTGAGAGGATTTCTGTGTCTCTTATCATCAGCCAGCCAAACCACATGTGTGTGTGTGTGTGTGCATGTGTCTGAGAATGTGCACGTTTGTGAATGTGTGTTTATTGTGTGTGTGTGTGTGTGTGTGTGTGTGTGTGTGTGTGTGAGTGAGTGTGGTTGAGTGTTTATCTCGCGTGTATGTGTGAGCAAGAGAGTGTGTGTGTGTGTGTGTGTGTGTGTGTGTGTGTGCTCATCCTTCTTCTTGGTACAACAGCGAATGCTCACTCAGAGAAGCGACCTCTGACCTCTGAGTTCCTCGCTGGGGGAGCTTGTTTTGCTGCCGGCACGTTCTTCCTGTGACCCTCACAGGGGCGCAGGGCCCCCCACAATAGGTCATACTTTACACACGCCTACTTTATGGGATGTCTACGCCAACTCAAACGTAGCACATTGGTGTCTGTCTGTGTGTGTGTGTGTGTGTGTGTGTCTGCACTTTTGGTCGTGTTGCTCAGTCTCAGATCAACAACATGCCTTTGTGGTTGAACACAGCACTTTAAAGGTATAGTACGTTATTCTGGAGAAAGCTTGTTGGTATTTGAACTCAATTAAAAAATATATATGCGAAAAATAAATGCTGGCTGCTCCCTCAGAAGCCCCACCCTCACTGAGTAGAAGTACACAGCACTACTTCATGCATGTTGCAGGAGCACTGATCCATACAGCCTGGCATAACCAATGAACCCCCTACATGGGGACATGGTGTAGGGTGCTCAGTATGGCTTTGTTGTGCACGTATGTCCATGCGCATGTGTGTGTGTGTGTGAGAGAGAGCGTGAGGCTGTGTGTGTGTGGTTAGGGTTAGTATGTATATGGTATGTGTGTGTGTGTTTGTGCATATGCATATGTGTGTTCCTGTGTTTGTGCATATGCGTGCATGTGTGTGTGTGCGTGTGTATGTTTGCGTGTGTGTGCGTGTGTATGCATGTGTGTGTGTGTGTGTGTGTGCGGGTCACAGCACACATTGTCAACACAGGAGCGAAAAACTAATATTTACCACGGACGGGCTTTAATATTAGCTAGAGGTGCTAGTCAGGAGACAACAGACGGCTAAGTCTGCTCTCACGCGCTCCTTGACAGCATTACATTAAATTGAACCACATTGTAAAGCCAAGCAGCATTGTTGTTGTGAGCAGTGTTTGCCACTATTTACCAGGCCATGGCGGGTTATTTTTCAGCACGCACAGTAGGGATGTGGAATATAAAGAAGAGGACTTGGGGGTCAGGATGGCAGCAGTGGTACCCATCAGTACTTAAAGTGGGTGAAGGTTGATGCTGTGGGTTGACAGAATTGACAAATCAACCATGCACCTATGTTATTACACTTTAAAGTAAGCAAATAGACAAGCAAACGAAGTGGTGCAGACCGCACCACACAATACTATTGTGGCCTTGGCATTGTGTTTCAATGTGTGGGGCAGAGCTTCTGAAGCAGCACCCTATGGCATTGAAGGGAGAGCTGCTTTTGTTTTCAGTTCAAATCAACAATCTCCAGATTAACTGATTCCACCTTTAATAACCAAAGCCTGGTCTTAAACAAGACAAAAAGCATATCATTTACGTTCATAGTTATTAAGGCAGATAGTCAATATAATCTCATTCCTTATTCTTTAACATTTCACAGCACCGTGATTGATCCCATCAGTAACAACAGTAGCATACAGTGGTGTTTTCAGTTCTATGTTGACCACACGTGCTTGTGCGTGGATTGTTTTGTACGTAACATTTCCAGTGTGTATAATAACAATAGTAGCATATATTCTATTTACTTGACACTCTACAATTAGCTGCAGTTTTTGGGCTTTGATGCCCACCTTTATAATCACTAATATTCATGCTACGTGCCAGCGCAGGTCACGCATTCTGCTTCCCGTAGATCCCGATCACCGAGATGAAAACACTGAAATGTTTACGTTTGCTGTACATACTAACAATCTGTAAGGCTCCAGACCTTCACGAGACAGCCTCGTCTTGTCAAGTTGTTGTCGGCTACATTAACATAATGGCGAAGTTCACACACACGTCACCACTGGATGCATCCTTTGTAAAAAACGGTTAATCGAGAACACTTCCGGGTATTTTATCCGTTCTTGGTTAGATGCGAACGTGTGAATGATGACGTTTCACAAGAACTTAAGAACAGAAAAAAAAGCATTTTGAGAAACAGCCAGTAAATAGTGGTGTCATGCCAGTAAACCTTGTGTGTGGCCAATCAGCGTCGTACAGGTGTCGTTCAGGTGTGACAAAGGCGACTTGAAAACAGCTGCAGAGGTTTACGTTAACGCGCTAACTTGTGTTAAGTCAACGTGATACAATACAGCATCAGTTTTATTAGCATTTATTAGAAGAGCAAAGGCTTTCCTCAATGGAAAATATATTTTCCTGACTTTTCTGCCAAGTAATGTTTTGAAAGGGCCCGAACCTTTTAATGAAAACGGTTTTCAGTGGAAGGCTGTC
>JAODOY010005194.1:0-10528 GCA_025399855.1 Forbesichthys papilliferus | reverse complement strand
ATATATATATTCAAATTGCCCACCAAGCACTTCCTGGAACATATTTGCCATAGGTTTTTCCACTCCATGAACCATGTGACCATTAAAAATGTCGAACCTCTGTTAATGTAACTGTCTTTCCATGGCTCTGGCCTAGACCTAGATCATCCCAAACAGATGTTTTGAATATGCAGATACAAAATAAATGAATGAACTATTAAAGTCCTAATAAAGTCCAAGGGTTAATACATTAATTAACCTTTATTTATTTATTTATCATGTACTTTCTCCAAAGAAAAAAGGACAAAATATGAAATAGGCCTATGCCTAAAGACCTACATTTGTTGATGATAACCCTTACTGCATTATATTACAAAATAGGTTGATTTGTGCCAGGGTTCCTATATTTAATGTTTTCCTTTAAATAAAAACATTTCTACCTTACATTGATGCAGAAAAATCACAAATTGTTCAATAAGGATTTACCAGAATGCAGGAAATCAGGTGTTTAATTCTCAATATTATCAGGAGGAGTACCCCAAACCCCACGCTTTATATGTCCCCCCCCCCAATGTTCAAACAAAATATACGCCCATGTGTGTGCATGTGTGTGTTATGCACACATGAATGCCTGTGTAACCATGCTCACACGGAACCATGGCAACGCAGAGACAATGTGACTGCAGGCCCCCCCCCCCCCCCATCCCTATGCAGACATGCCGCCACATGACATGACATGACACTGCATGCGTGCATTTGTGTCTGCACCATATGCTGTTCTGTACGCAGGTCTGAATACTTGTGAGCAGAGCGGCATGCGTGCCTGCCTGAGTACACAGTCCTGTCCGTAAAGGGTTCTTTAATATTGTGCAGTGGCATATATCTCTTGGTAAATCTCCCGGTTGCTTAGTTACTGAGCGGGGAAACTGCCAACAATCAAAACGCCATCAGTTGGAGTTCCAACAGGGACCACTGAAATGTTGTTCTCTGTATATTTTGATAGAAAAAAAAGGTCTACGAGGTCAAATCAGGGCCAAGCTTTTCACCTCAGTGGTGCCCTGCATAGTGCTTAGTTCAGAGTACTCAAATAGGTACTAGAATATTATTGATTACATTATTTTTGTTTTGTGCTAGTTTGATTGATGCATGGTTTTACATAAGTATTGAAAAGCAGTTAGCTGCGTTAATCATTGCTTACAGTGGCCCTTTCACCTAAATGAACAGAAATAGCATTTTATGCCTTTTCATAGGAAACATGATTAAAATCTTACACTGCAATGATTTTATATGTGTGCATGTTCAATTTATGTAAATCTATATCTATTTACATCTTTTTCTGAAGGCCTCAAACAAAAGATCCTTGAAATCAGTACTGTATGTTTTTGATGCTAAACGTCATCTCAAAAAAGAAACACTTTTTCAGCAGCAGATATGTGCGTATGAACAATACACAGCAGGACAAAGGCGGTATGTGTTGTCTGCCTTTTGGTGTCTTTGAGCCACCATTATGAATTGGCATCTCAATGGAAAATAAATGTGTTTGTCTCTGTGAATATTCATAATTTATTTGTTCACTCTATGTCTGGAACAGCTTGTTATCAGCATCTATAGACCCCCTGCATCCAATTAAAGTTTCAATAAAGGGCTTTGATTAAATGAAAAATCTCCCTCTTTACAGTCATACAACATTTGCGCACACACCATTTCTATAACAAATTAAATGTACGACTGTCATAGTTCACTACCTGAATTACCATGTTCAAGGTCAATCAATAGACAACAAAACAAAATTATTGTATCTCTTGTAGATTAATTAAACAGACTTGTGTTCAGGTAACATTGCATCTAAGCATCATATATTATTTAGAAGTTCTTAAAAGATAGATATTAAGCAATTTGTTGCAATTCAATTGTATTATTATATTTTCACGTTATGTAACATCAAAATAGCAGCCAGTCTTGGACACAATTGCCATTACCTGTTGGCATGTGGTGAAACATTGACCATTTGGGTTTAAGAGTTCAGAGCTTGCACAATTTTCAATGTACTGCAAGCGATACATATGCAGAGATTACTAGAGCAAAAGGCAAGAGTTTATGTGTTAATCCACTAACCACGTAAATCTTTTTTTTTTTGTAATTTATATTACTGTATATTACTACATGTCCAATTATCACTGTATCATCCACCTACAGTATGCATTTATGAAACATATGTCCAATTATTGGTATTTTGTCATTACCAGTTATTATAAAAATCCTAATTCAAAATACTGTCCAGACATACAGTATGGTGGGATAATGTTTTTTTATTATTTCCTTTCTGTAAAGTAATATTTTTTAGAAATGTTTTGATTAATGCTGTGGTGCATAATACTGTTGGGTGCTATATTTAGTGTTTTTTTTTACAATGATCATGATGGTTACAGTGGTTACAGTTAGTGTACATCTGTTTCAAATTGAATTCAAAAATATTTGCCAGCCAGTTACTGTACAGCACTGTCCATCGCCAAATCAGCATCCCAATGAGCAATTATTTTACTATTGGTTCTGCTTATATGACAAAAAATAAATAAAATAACTTGAAATGAAATGAAAACAGAATGAATCGCAAAGTCTTGGTCTTTCCACACTGTCCATTTCAAAGCAAGCACACTGACAATGTCTGTTTGCAGTGTTGGGCAAGCTACATTGAAAATGTAGTGAGCTGAGCTACCAGTTACTCTACGTTAAATGAAGCTTCACTACACTGAAGCTACCCCCAAGAGAAATGTAGCAAACACAGCAAAGTTAGTTCACTTAATTTAAGCTTTATTTTCTCTACATTTTATTGTACCAACATTCAAAAGTCAAAGTCAACGCCAAACAAACAAATACACATGGCAAAACTGTTTATTAAAAAACTGTTTATTAAACAATAAGATGTGTTCTCTGCTCTCACTGTTTTTCTATCACTTAAACTGAGTCATTACTTTATTCCCCCTCAATCCCCTGCATCAAAGTCCCAGGCATCAGCACAGTGATTGGCAGGCCTACTGTACGTCTACTAGATTACCGTCATACAGAAGTACTGTTGGCTACACATGTAGCCTAGGTCCATGTATGTTATGGCATCACGTACTGATTCTTAGCAGTTGTATCAGACTTAAGATTGAGCTGCAGATTCAGAAATGCTTGCGAAAATGTAGCTTCTGTGGACGCTACTTCACTACTTATTAAATCTATTAAAAAGCGGTGCTACTGAAAAGCTATTTGATTCAGAAAACAGCGCCGCTACCGCCACGCTACTAAGTAGCGTCGCTACTGCCCAACACTGACAGTTTGTTTGGTAAGGCCCCTATGAGGATATGGCCAGCTACACAGTATTAGCAAAATTTGCAAGGCAAGAAACTGATGTTGATCACCAGTACACAAACCATAAGTTTAATGTTCAACATTTTCAGATGACCAATTCTGTAAATCTATTTTTTGATACAGTAACTGCAGGCTACCATTGCATAAACAAGTTGAGTCTGCAGGACAGGCATATTATCAAGAGTGATGTGCACATCAATATCTACCTTAGATTACAAAAGGCTATTGTTCAGAAACCGTAAATGGATTAGAAATAGGCTGCTTGAATAATGTTGTATTGATTTACTTAACCTAAACATTGCTCATTGATAAAGACACACTCTTTGTGTCATACCAAAATTGTATCCACTGCCGGAAATGGGTTGCCGTTTTTGCTACCGCAAGTACTGTAATAATGTTTTTATCTGGGTCAGTAATCAGTCATATATGCAAAACATTTAACGTTACGTCGGTGATAATAAGAAAGATTGTTTAATTTGAACGTTTCTTGTTTAACCGAATAGCCTATCACTTGTGTTCTTGCTAGCAGCTAGCCACCTATCTTAGCTCTGTACTGTGGTTTCATGCTATGTAACCCTTCATTCATTAATTAATACATGCTTTTTGGTACATGGCTGTTTAGAGGGCAGAGATGGCTTCAATGTTGTGTTATGATATAATTTAACCTTCATTCATGAAATAATGTGCTCAGTATATACATGGCTGGTTTTCAAATTGTACCACCCCTGTTCCTTCACAGGGCTGTGTGAATAGCTGCTGCTGTGTTTATGTGGTTGACATGAACAACAATGAACTACATTCTGCCACCCGTATCCTTTACTGTATGTGCAATATTAACACCTTGAAAACACTGCTGAAAATAAACCATATGTTGTTCAAAACCCATACAACTATGTTCAAATCACGTTTGAGTAGCCTGCACTGGTACTAGCAGTAAAATGTCATAGCCTTATGGGGCGGGGTGGGCAGTGACATGTAAAATTTAAAGACACAGTCACTGAAATCAGACCGTTATCTAAAGAGTTGTTGTATGAGGTGCTATTCCACATAAACTATGTGGTATTTTCATCTAAACTACAATTACATTGCATTGAGAAGTCAAGGAATTATGTCAACTAGTGAAATGGAGCATGAAATTACTCCTTTAAAAGCATTTGTCCACATTTGAACTTGAAATTAGATAATGTCCCTGAAGAAACTGAGAGACACATCTATGGATACTTCATCTGAGTACATTTGCACACCATTTGTTTTATATTTGAATGAGCAAGTATCAAGATTGATGTCCCACTAAATTTTAGGGTCACATTACAAAGCAGTTATTTAGTTCTGCTGCTTCCAAAACACTATTGTATAACTATACAACATAATTTTCCATAAGTTTATACAAGCTTATGCTTTTAATGCATTTTTGGGATTTCACTATTACTGTACCAAATATTTTTAAAAATTTTTTATAGGCAAAAACAATTTAAATTTAAAACAAATATATTGGCAGCTTTGACCTTGCAGCATTGCACATTTCCACTCCTAATTGGTTCAAGCATGGGTTACTCTGTTTTTCAATAACATACTGTGTACAGCATGATTGAAGGCCGGAGGGCCCAATTACCATGCTATTGTTTGGAATAGAGATATCCTCAACTGGTTACAGAAGCTATTGTAAGAAAGACTCCATGTTTGAATTATAGCGTAGCACCTTTCAACATCAATTTGTCAACAAGTCCTTAACCTTTTATGATTGAAACATAAATTGTGCTTAAATTAGGAGATGATGGAGAACATCAAGGATAACTTATTAACTTCTACCAATGGTCAGAGCCACATTATTAGCATGGAAAAACTATGCAAAATGATGCTTTTGTCTCCTTCTCTACTGTCTAGTTACATGCACATTTCAATACTTTGACTAAAAACACTTCAAATGAATGCACATGATAAGGCAAAAAAGATTGAATAAGTTAATATTGAAAATCTTGGATCTTGGTTGTTCTTCCTCCTTAATGGTTGCACCACTGCAGAACGGTCGTTATGCAATTATGGTTTTCTATAACATAACATTATAACACATTGGTAGCGCATTTACAAAATTAACTAGTGAAATGTCAATATGTATCAAAATGTTTCATAATCAAACTCAAGATGAACCTCAAGACATACAGTAGGCTACTGTACTGTATGTCTGACTGTCCAACCGTGTACATCATTATGCTATTCAACGTGATGGGCTTTTTTTTAAACCGATGCATGGATTGTAATAGTAGCACAGTATGTTATAGTTTAGTGTATTGTTTGCTTCCAAAAAGGTTTGCGTACAAATTTGTTGACAAAGAATAGAAAACACTGCAGAATATAGTAGTTTGTCCTTTAAAGTAAGTTAAGTTGGAATTTAAAACCTACAGTACCTCTGCAGTGTCTATGTGTGAACATTTACCTTTTTGATAATTGGTCCTTTTAAGTACTGTATGCATTTTGTGGACACCGGCTAATTTCCATCAAAAGATAAATATGTGGATATTTAAATTATATTTGTATTGAAACATGGAATTCTTGAGGAGTCTTCCTTGATGCATGCTGGAGTTGGTTTTAATAGTCCAGATTACTGTACATATTTTGATTGTTGATATATTCACATGTACTGGGCAGTCCTGTAGCTTTCTATATGTTAACCAATCATGTTGAGAAATGTTGTCTGAATAAACCATCCAACAAATTGAATGAATTTGAAAAACATATAGATGAAGAGTCTCCGTTGCAAAACTGTCAGCTACTGGAATGACTCAAATGGATTAGTATATCAATCATTGTATAAGATATTGTGCCTGTTACATGTCACTATTTTAATAGCGGTTTAGCTGATGTAATATTTGCAAAGTGTAACCATGCAACTGATTTATGGTGTGAGGTCTTTCAAACATAAATCAACTTTTTTTTTTAATACAAATATTTATAGACATTTTTTAGGAACGGCATGAAATATAATTCATTTTGACATGTTATTATTATCATGAAATAACTCCAGTTATTAAAGTTAATGAGTAGATTAGTAGCACTAAATACATGTAGTAGAATGTGTAGCAATTTAGTATGAAGCACTTTATTATTTAGGTTATTATCAATTTTGTTTAATTTATTGATATAGTATATTGACATGGTACAGTAGTCATGCATGCTGGCAAGGTGCTGTAACTATTCTAATATAATATTGTTTTTTACAATTGCTGGTGTATGACTTGTCCAACTATATAACGTTGGACAAAAGCATCTGCCAAATGCCCTAAATGTAAATGTATATCTGTGTGTCTAGCGCAATTAAGAGTCAATTTGACTATTGTAGGTAATGGTCAGGTTAGGTATGCTTCCCCAAACTAAAGCTTTGAACACAGGATCCCATTTACAGTAGCTGGGAAATAACCTGTTACTGTATGTGACTGCTAGCCTATCTGTTCCCCCTTAGTTACACATGAACATTATGACACAGCTATCCAGTGTAGTTGTCTTATGGGCAGATTCACCAGAGACATACTAGAATAGACAGACCATTCATGAAATCTGAATTGAACTCTATGGGAGAAAAACACACTGTAATCAGCCTAGAGGCATCATGAAGACAGCTGCCAGGGACGAGCGGCCAGGGTTAAGGACATTGGATTCACATCTCACCTCAGTCCATATAGGACAGTGCCGTCCGGGTGCAGACGGATCATTCTGTTCTTCACAGTGACGCCATGGACGAAGGACTTCTTGTCATTGAGGAAGTATGTGTCAGGCACCCAGAGCTGGTCGGCCACCCGGTTATCTAAGGTCAAATTGAGGGGAATCTCCGAGTAGGAGAGCCTTTTGTCTCGCCAGGCCTGCTGGAAGTACATCGTCAATGTGTAGTCCTACAAGAACATATGAACAAATGGAGGGAGGGAGAGGCAAATAGAGAGAATGAGGCCGATTTATAGGAAATAACTAAATGAATTGGAATGAGTGGGGAAAGGGCATATGGAGGTAAAGGCAGAGTGAAGAGATGAATAAAGAAGAAAGGAGACATTAAATATGATGGGAAGAGCAGAAAATAGTACAATAGATCAAATTGAAAATGAAATGAGTTCAAAAGAACAAAGAAAAGATTGAGAGGGAGAATACAGAAGAATAATAATGAGAGGAGAGAAATAAACGATGTGAGAGAAGGGTAATGGGGTGAGATATGCAATGATAGATATGTGTTATATTAGATATCCTTGAAATAATAAACAAGATACACTGTATTTGAAATGCTATATTGTAAATGACTGACATTTAGCTTGATTTAGCCTTCAGTGTTGGCTGTATAGGCCTTCAATGCAGTACATACAGCACACACACACATGATACAGAGAAAAGGATAACCTTTACTCCATTTACAGTGAATACACACACACACACACACAAACTCAAGCACTTACATTGCCTTATTGACATACACATTTAAATACATGTACACATACATGTAGTACACATCCATCAAGGCTAATAATAAATACAGTACTTTTTTTAAACTACTTGAAAGCCATAGTAAAGCTATGATGTACCGACATTATGTTGCATTACTCAGCTGCACATGTAGCTAAAAAAAAGAAAGAAATACAACTCTAACAAACCACATCAATCCATGCAGGAAGACCTAAGTTAAATGAACTTGCTCAGGGAACTCTTGTGTCACGACAGGCACATCCACTTTGTAGCAGAAAGGCTGAACATGCATTTTTATACATGCCTGTCACCACAGATCTGACATCCCCATAGCACCTTGGGAAGCGGGAGCTACCTTAGGATATTTGGTAGAATGGCAGAACGGGAGCCATGCACCATGAAAACCTTGTTTAACTTAAATGGTTTGTGTCATGTTCTTGTGTATTTTTGGCTTCAGGTGATTCTGACAGACACAAGAGTCACATTCCCAAACACATGCATACATGTATGTATATGTAAAGAGGTTCTCTGGGATTCCCTACTGTAGGCTGCAGTTATACAGTACATTGACTAACAGTCAATTTCTTATAGGAAATCATTGTACATAACACAAGATCATCAGTGGTTAATACTTTTGTTTGAAATAAGACATAAATAAAATATCTGTATGGGACATGATACAAGCAATCACCTACATTGTATGTATTTCACTATGGTTTGTGGCTAAGATTTAGCTCAGGTGTGATTTGTCAAGAACATCAAACTATATACTGTAAGGTGTATCTGTAGCTAAAGAAAGATCCCCAGTTTTATTATGCCAGAAAGCTTCCGTTTCTGTGGTTTGATACTGTAGTTGCTGCATACTATTGCCTTTAGCCAAACTAACATACTGTAAATTTACTTTTTTTCCACTTTGTGCTATGACATTCTTCTTGCGCTACACTATGAACTGCTAAGCAAAAGATTTCAGCAGTCGTAGCAGTTTCCTTATCAGAGAGGAAATAAATAGTAGTAGATCAAAAGGCACTCCATAAGGTGATAGGTGAGCCATTTGATCATTCAAAGGGCAAGACTGTTTTGTGGATAAAGTAAACTACAGTATATTGCCTAAAGTATTGGGACCTGTGCATGTCCTATTGTAAGATGTCCTCACTACTAAATATTCCACGGTCAACTATTAGTCATATTATAACAAAGTGGAAGTTATTAGGAACAATAGAAACAGAGTGGTAAAATCACAGAGTGGGCTCAGCAAGTGCTGAGGCGCAGTGCGCAGAAGTCGCCGACTTTGTGAAAGATGGGGGGGGGGGCGAGGAGAACAGGCATATCTTCCACTGCATGTGTTGAAGCGCTCAATAGGCCAGACACAGTGCAATGTGCGAGTGAAAGGAACTGTTAATGCTTCAGCATACCAAGACATTTTGGACAATTTCATGCTCCCAACTTTGTGGAAACAGTTTGAGGATGGCCCCTTCCTGTTCCAACATGACTGCGCGCCACTGCAAAAGCAAGGTCCATAAAGACATGGATGAGCGAGTTTGGTGTCAAGGGACTTCTCTGGCCTGCACAGAGTCCTGACCAGATAGGACACCTTTGGGATGAATTAGAGCGGAGACTTTGAGCCAGGTCTGCTCGTCCAACATCTATGCGTGACCTCAGAAATGCGCTTCTAGAATATTGGTCAAACATTCCTAAACCTTGTGGACAGCCTTTCCAGAAGAGTTAAAGCTGTCACGGGTGCGCACACTCCATATTAAACCCTACAGATTAAGAATGGGATGTCATTAACCTTAATGTGCATGTATTTAACAGCAGACGTCCCAAAACTTTGGCAATATAGTGTATATTTTAGGCTGTTGTACCAACTACTAGTGCATGGCTTATAAAAATCACCCAAAAATGTTGTACAGTATCTATTTTATATTATATACCTCACTATAATGGTCACTCAGTTGTATTCCAGGTTGTGGGCATTTTAAAGGCCTATTTTTATTTAGAATAATGTAATGGTAGACGTGCTGGAGATCATTCTCCCTGAACCTGACTTAGTTTCTACAACACTATTTTTACTACACAATAACAACATTACTGGTAACAACTTAATTCCTGTTTCAATGGTAACCAAAACTAGCCTTGAGAGAATACCCTGATCTCGTTAACTTCAGTTTGACTTGCCAAGAATCATTCTGGAGAGCTTGAAATCCTTGCGGCTGAGACAAGTAACCAAAACCCGACCAATTGGAATCGTACTGATACAGAGCTATGTGCGTGATTTTGGTGTGATGACAGCAAAAGCGACTTGAAAACAACGTAAACAATAATGGCAGTGTTAAATCAGATGGTTAATCCAATGAACTGCAGAGTATATTTTGAAAGCACCTGCCCTTTTCAAACAATGTCAATGGACGGCTCACCAGATGGACTTGGGCCTAGCAATCTATCTGGCATGTCAGGTTAAACCAAAAGCACTGTTGACAAAAACCTCCAAGGTTTGCAGTCCATAATTTCAGGTCCTATTTTCCCCCCTTATATGAGTGTGTTACTAAGGCAACATCAATGGTGGTGCCGTTACGACAACCAATCTCTGGCTGACGCTTCCTGGTTGGTGGGTTACGTAACAGCTCACTCACACTGCACTGTCTGGCCTACTGAGCGCTTCAACACATGTAGTGGAAGATCTGCCTGGGGGGGGGGGGGGGGGGGGGGGGGGGGGGGGGGGGGGGGGGGGGGGGGGGGGGGGGGGGGGGGGGGGGGG
>JAODOY010005193.1:0-10528 GCA_025399855.1 Forbesichthys papilliferus | reverse complement strand
TTGATGATCTTGAGAATGATTTCTGTCATGAAATAACTCTGTGTGACTCCTGCGATACATGGCTTCCCTTGGACTCCTCCAGGTCTGGGTATTTCTACCTGAAGGGTGTGACTTGTGAGAGGCAATGTGCCTTTCCTGATTTTCAACCAATGAATTACACTCTCGTTGGTGAAGGTCTTGACTGCGTTTATCATCCTGAATGTGAGACTCTACATCAGTTCTGTGTGTGTGCTGTACGACTGTGTCTGGTTTTACTAACACTGTCAGCAGAAGCTCCTTCTAATGCAGGCATTGACTGATATGCAGCATGCTTTACCTGCTCTTCCACATACTCCTTTGTGCGCTCTGCTGGATCATGTGTTTGAAGATCAAGTGTGGAGCTTAAGTCCTCATTTTGCTCTATGGCTGCCTCTAATGCTTCAGCTTTAGCCACTGCAGCTGCTGCTCTTTTCTCAATTTGAAGAGTGTTAAATGATACCTCTAAACGTGTCTTCTCCACCTTTAAGGACGCCTCTAAGCGTGCTTGCTCCATTTTTATATGGCTTTCCTTTTCCGCAAATGTGTCCTCCACTTTGGCAGCTTGGGCTTCTGCACGAGCTAAGGCTGCAGCTGCACTGGTGGAGGAGCCATGTGATCGTTTGGAAGATGAGGCATGAGACCTTGTCCGTAATGACTGAGATCCTCTTGATTTTGTGTCTGACATTTTGGAAAGAGAATTGCCTTTGTACTTAATGTGTCGTTATTTCTCACTGTTGTGACCTTTGTTTTCCTGCTCCTCGCAGTTCGGTCCGCCAAAAAGCGTCGTTTTACTGTCCTGTCCTCACACGCCTTGCATAAATTGACAGGCAGATTAACTCCATCCCCAATTACCACACAAATGAAGATGCTCTAATTTGACTTTGTTTAATGTACTTTAGTAGCAACTGGTAGTAGGGTAAAACTGACAGAAAGGAAAACATACAATCAAAATCGTGTAAATTCCCATTATGAATAAGTATCAACTGTAGCAAAATTATACAACATACCAATATACTAATATATCTCAAATGCCTCTTAAAGATAGGCCACTGGTAAGTGTGATACATACAATGTAGGTCATACACATTACCTCAGCTAGTCAGAACATGTAGTTAACATAAATTTACCATCTGTATTCATATATGCAATTAAACCCTTTCAACTCTTCTGATTTGTGTAAATATGGGTATTCATCAATAAAGAATAAACAGAAAAGTTAGTTTTACATACTGACGATGCTTTTAAAGACTTGAACGTGAGGATGATGTTGGATAACACGTGCGCTTTCTGTAAGCTTCTATTTACAAAAGCCTAGTGGATGCCTACTGATTATGTCATCAACTGGAGCCACAGATCACATGACAAAATCTCCATACACAAAATACTAAATATAACCCACAGGTGGTGCTAAATTACATTTAGAATAACTGACTAATAAGGCAGCACATTGTTGATATTTGATCTCAATCAACACAAAAAACACCTCTCCCTTCAATGCCATAGGGTGCTCCCTCAGAAGCTCCACTCCACAAAATTGGACATGCACGTTATTACTTCATAAGTCTACAGTGATTGCTTACACAGGGTGTTAGTTTTGAAATCCACTTTCAACATTAAAATTGGTAGACTGAAGATGTTTACTGTGGAGATGAGCCCTAGAAGGCAGAAAAGAAAGGCAGAGAGACAAACCAACCAGCAAATCAGTGCCCAATTTCACCACTCTGGGCATTAGTCCTAGTCAAGTGCCAACACGGCAGCTGACTTAACATTCAGCAGTTAGTAAAAATCATAACTTGCAAAGACCTCAACATATCTGGATTGTAAGGCTGGACAATATGACCAAGATTTATATCACAATATATTTCAATCAATACAATATATTTCCGATATCAATATGAACAATAATATACTGTAAGACTCAAAAACTGCTAAGAATGCCCACAACAGATGTCTGTACTTATTTTTATGTCCGCCAGTAGATGCCAGTAGCGGTTCTGATATGTTAGTGACAGGCGCTGTAATCCTATAAATTAGACCTTGACTGTGTGATAGCGGAGGAAGCAGACAATAATACATATCATTATTACACCTTTCTTTTATATTGGCTGTTATGTGAGAGAGGTAAGCATATTGTTTGACATGTGAGAACAGCCCACTCACTACAGCTTACCATTGCTTGTCTGTAGTGCACATGACATAGCCAATGTTCTATTCAATCAGTTTGCCATGAATACAATTAACGGGTTTAGTGTGCCCTGAGCGTCAGTCAGTGACAAATGCTTTAATGTATAGCCTACTGAAATATGGCAAATGTGTTTAAAAATAATATCACCGTTATAGAAAAAAATGAATGTGAAAAATAAAGTACAGTACACCGTCTTTGTATTATATGGTGTTACGTCAGGACATAACAATAATCTGTTCCTTAGCAGTTCTAAATATTTGGTAAATACAATCTAAGATGAACAACACCACATGACATATTACACTGTGTCATGATTTATTTAACAAACAAAGTCAAAATGAAGAATCCATGTGAGAAAAACTAAGTACATCTTATGATTCAATAGCTTGTAAAACCACCTTTAGCTGCAAAAACTTGAAGTAACTATTTTCTGTATGACTTTATCAGACTCTCACATTGTTGTAGAGGAATTTTGGACCCCTCTTCTTTACATTGAGGCTTCAGTTCATAGAGGTTTGCGGGCATTTGTTTATGCACTGCTCTCAAAAGGTCCCTCCACAGCATTTCAAATAGGTTGAGGTCTGGACTTTAACTGAGCCATTGAAACACCTTGATTCATTTCTTTTTCAACCATTCTGTTGTAGATTTGCTGGTGTGCTTGAGTTCAGTATCATTTTGCATGAACCAATACCAGCCAAGCTGTGAGACAGATGGCCTCACATTTAACTCTAGAAAACTTTTGTATACAACGGAGTTCATGGTTGATTCAATGACTGCAAAGTTCCCTGGTCCTGTGGCTGCAAAACAAGCCCATATCACCACCCCTCCACCACCGTGCTTGACAGTTAGTATGAGGTATTTGTACTGATATGCTGTTTGGTTTTCACCAAACGTGGCGCTGTGCATTATGGCCAATTATCTCCACTTTGGTCTAATCTGTCAAAAATATATTGTTCTAGACGTCTTGTGGATTACTCAGATGCAACTTTGCAAACCTAAGTCATGCTGCAGTGTTCTTTGCAAAGAGAATACGCTCTCCTCTCCTGTCAACCCTTTTAAACAAACTATTTTTGTTCAGTCTTTAACATTTAACATGATAACTGAGGCCTGTTAAGTCTGAGATGTAACTCTTGTTTTTTTTGCCATTTATCTGAACTTGGGGTGAATTTGATGTGACATCCACTCCTGGGGTGATTTGCAACTTTCTTGAATACTTTCCACTTTTGAATAAACATTCTCATTGTAGAATGACAGATTTCAAAATGTTTGGAAATGGGTTTATGCAATTCCCAGATTGATGGGCAGAAACAGTTGCTTCTCTAATATAATTGCTGATGTGTATCCTCCATGGCATTGTGTTAACACACACCTGAATGCTCCAGACCAGCAAACTGCTAAAACCTTGGTTTTTATAGAGGTGGTCACACTGGCTGATAATCAATTAATTAAGGGCATTTCCTTAGCAGCGTCTCTCTGCTACTTAGCATTTTATTTCCTTTGGAATCGGTAAAGGTGTACTAATTTTTTCACACATTGCATCTCTATTTTGATTTTATGTTTGTTAAATAAATCATGACACGGTCTCATGTTCATCTAAGGTTGTATTAAATTTTAAGTCTTGCTAAAGAACAGATGATTGTCATTAAGTCCTGTTACTGTATGAAAAAACATAGAATCCAAGGAGGGTATGCTTTCCTTTTCACATGACTGTGTATAAATACATACACACACACAGTATGTATTGATATACTGTAGAATTATTTTCCATCCCTAAAGTATTGTATGGCAACCATTCTATCTATTTGCACATAACTTGCACACAACCAAAAACTAAAGATTCTGTGGTTCGATTAACTTAAATTAGACCTGGATGTGCTGCAAGCTACATGCAGTGATGACACAACCTTGCAGGTCTATATGGCGCAACCTACGGCCAATCAAAGCAGTTTCCCTCATCTCTTAAAGTAGTGTGCTCTTCTCCAAGACAAAAGGCAAATTCATAATGAAAAGCAAACGTCTAGACAGCTTGACAGAAAAGGAGGAAACTGTCTTACTTCATTCAGGAGGTAGAGTCTAGTAAGGTTAAGGACAAGAGGCATTAATTAAACTATTCATAAAAAGGCCACGATAACTACTTAAGTAGCTTTTTCAGGTACGTACTTTACTCCATATTTATTTATTCTGACAAATTATTACTTTTACTTCTTACATTTTAAAACAAATATATGTACTTTCTACTCATTACATTACAGGATAGTTACTTTAGTGTTAATGCATTGGAAAACAATTGAGCAATTGTTGATTTATGTTGCATAATTGAGCGCCTTCCCAATATCATAAAGACAAATTTCAAACCTAAAGAGATTGGACAAAAACAGAAGAAAATACTATCCCTGATAGGTTTATTGGTGCATATTACATAAATTAGATAACAAGACAAAACAGACAAGAACGGGTCTGTCAGTTACGAAAATCATGAGCTCCAGTCTGGCTACTGTAATTAATTACCAGAATAGGCTATTATAAATAAGAGACAAGAAAATAAGAGGCAAATCTATTGACTATGTATACACCATCTACAGATTTAGTAGCAATGCCAGCAATGCCATATTCTGTATTTAGCCACAGGATCATACATCATATCACATGGTATGTCATGTTGGGCAATACACATCTGGCATGCCTGGACCCTCCCAGGCAATAGGATACAATTGGAAGCAGCTGGTCTAATTGTTCTAAATAGTATAAAACATTTTAGATGTATAATATACAGTACTTCTATCAGATATTATGCAACTGCAATATCAATCAGTTTCTTTTGCCTCCAGGTCTGCCCATCTCTTGTTGTGTGTGCAACTCAATTGAGCTTATTGTTTAAGGCATGTATAACACTGCTTGTCCAACAGTATGTCAGAATTGAAACATTGAAATGTTGATACACCGCATTGATTGTTATATTAACTTTTTTGTTTACATTTTCACTGCACCTATGTCACATACATGTTTGTACATGCTGTGGTGAGCACAATTCCATAAGGCCATTCTTCATACAAGGGCATTATTCGTTTTGCCTTAAACCAGCCAACTCTTACTATGTCCATGCCCTTGTCTGTCAGCGTTAAGATCCATTAACCGCAGTGCTACGGGTCCTGCTATGGAACAGGCAAGCAAGAATTCATAATAACCCATGAAGAAGCACCCACTTTTATGCAGAAAGAAGTAACATATCTTCATTCAACTCCTTGCTGATCAATTCATTAAACTAATTGATTTTTTTCTCCCACACAAACAGCTATAATTTTGGTTGGTTGAATATCCTAAATGAGATGTTAAGAAAAGTAGTAATTTTACTGCTCTGTAATTAGATCAAATAGAGGCATTCCAATCGTAAACCAACAAGGGGCTCTTGACAGTTCAATCAATAGGTGATCAGAGCAGATGTTGTCAACAGTGTTATGGATCCCACAACGCTGGGAGCTCATTGTAGAAACAGCATGAGCAAGCTGGTGTGCTGTATGAGTCACCCTCACTGTGCCCAGCGCCTCAAGATGACAATCAAATTAGTTTGAGAGTGGGATAGATTTCTCACACGAGTCGCCACTGATAAAAGTTTTGCCTCTGACGGACAGGCGCTTGCAAATCGGCCACGACAAGCTGCATGTGGCAGGCAGATCAGGATGTACAGGAGTAGAGATATAGGAGGGGAATGGGCGATATGAAAAAGAGGTCAATACTGGTCTGTAAAAGGTGGGGTATTATTTGTTAAAGGAGGTGTGAAGCTGTGACGGGTCTGTGCAGCCATGTTATGTATTGGCTTAGGAAAGATTTGACTTTAGGGGGCTGAATTCAATACGCAGGGAAAATAAGTAGAAATCACCCCTTTGTAGAACTTTCATGGTGGTGGACTTTGTCACAAATAATAAAACAAGTAAGGTTTTCTGCATCTAGGGTTTTAGATGTTGTATTTCATTCAATTATTATTAATTTAATTATTATTATTATTATTATTATTATTATTATTATAATAACAGGAAAAAAAAAGATTTACTGGCATCCAAATCATCTTTACTGTTTGACATTCTGGTGTCCCTTGATCATTACTGAAGAACATAATGTTTATTTATAATGCAAGGAATTTTTTTTAGACCATTTCCAAAAACCAAAAGTTAGCGACTTAACATTTTTAATAAATATGTTGTTTCAGCTGCACCCTAAAATGTGTTTTCTGAGATGTAAACTAAATAACTGAACTAACCTCAAATTAAGCATCAGTGCTGTTGTTAATCACAAATGTACCATATTATACAAGGAAAAAGAAATCAGCATTTTATGGGTTGAAAATGAAAAACACAACATTTCTGTCATCCAAGGCCAGTGCTGATATAGTTTTGTACTATTAAAAATCTGCACATTTCAGTGTGGCCTATCATTGTGACCAGTCCAAGGCACACATGTGCAATAATCATAGTTAAATCAGCATCTTGATATGACACATCTGGTGCTTACTAACAGATTGAAAATGTTATTGATTTTGTTGAGTATGTAATTTAGGAATAGACCATGTTATTGAACATACTGTAGACATTGTGATACAGCACACTGAGGAGAGAATGAACAATAGCAGTTTGTCAAACAGATAGGCTGTCTGGCCACTGGCACTAGGTCAATTTGGTACAGACAGTGTGCCCCACATCCAAGCTAATTGGTATTCATGGTGCAATAGTCAGGGCACTATAGGTGCACGTCATTGTCAGGAGTCAGGAAGTAACTCAAACACAATATGAGGCTTGTTCCCTGCCAAGAAGAAGAAAGCACTACATACAGTGCATTCAAAGTGATATCTGTAAAGTGGATTATTAATTTGAAGTCAATTTTGGTAACACAAACTATACAGTATGGTTCAGCAGATGGTAGAGGTAGTACAAAACTATGCTGATTGGTCATTAGCAGTTAATCATTATGTGTGAGTCAGAAGCTGCGTTTACATGGACCCTATTATTCCGATAGGAATTTTGTTTAAGGCTAAACCCAAAAGAAAATGCTCCATATAAACACCACGATCGGAAAAGAAACAGCCAACCCGATCGAAATTTCATTCCGAAGCAGAGGGGTAGTATAACCCGTTCTATGACACGATTGAAAGAAGAATTCTACCATGTAAACAGTTAAACACGATTACTTCCTGTTTGTGTCTTCCATTCGGGAAGACAAAAAAAGTGTCCATATGTAAATCCAGCTAGTGTCTAATATGACACACATGGTCTTTGTGAAGGCATACAGGCCCACACAAAAGGAGTTATCCTTACACATGTTCCTATATCCCCTCAGTTTGGTTTTTCATCATGTCTGCCCAGCGGTGTGAGTCTGGCATGATGTGGTGGAGGTGGGCGTGATACTGTATGAAGGGTATGAAATGCATACCGACCCAAGTGGTTTTAAGTGACTGTCAGTATCTGCTGATTGGCTCAAGAACTCTGCAGTTAGTGTTGTAATGGGGTCTTGGTAATACAGAAAAGTAAAGTGGTTAAATTAATAAAAATATACATTGGAGCTTTATAATGCTATTAAATATACAGTATTTTAAATTGTTCTATCTTTCCAAATGTACAGCAGAAGTTGACCTAGAAAATAAATGTTCTTAGTACATTCATTATAAGCCCTCAGTTTCATCCTCTAGCCTGTAAAAAATAGGAATATATTATGCCTGACTCTGCAATTGAAAGAAAAATGGTTTTAACCCCACTCAATATGGTGGGAATCATAAATCATACTTATATTGTCATAAATTATGAAGAGCTCTGCTTTTTGTAAGCCTAAATAGAGTTGAGAGTACAACTTTATCTAGCCCAAATATGACAGAGTATGCATGTGAGAGAGTGCATGAGCGAGAGAAAGCAAGAAAGTATGTCTGGATACAATGGTGTTGGGAGATCTGTAGCATACGTACATCTAAGGCCACAATTGTACAAACCCACAGCAAAATATTAGTATTTTATACATCACAATGTAAATGTTATTTCCTGTCACCTCTTAATACTGTCTGAATCAGCTATTTATTAATTATCATCACTGTGGAAAAATCATCATCTAATGAAGTGAAATCTTGAAATTCACATCCAAGTTCCATTTTCTATGAATTATTCAGATCTCTATCAGCCTGCATTATTAAAAACATTGTTATGCATATGATATGACTAGCAGTGTGCACCAAAACATGATATTTATTTTACGTCAGAGTTGGTGTTGCCTTGCCCATTTAGTAAGTATCACATTATTCTTGGCACTTATGGCCTGCTCCAACTCCTCATCAACTAAATGTCTAATGCGCTGTACAGACCCACATCACGCAAGAGGCGACCAATACTCCAGTCTGTGGGGCATGTGTACTACTGTACAGGAATGGCTTAAAGACTATGGCTCTGGGAACAGTGTCCGCTGCTCAGCTTCTGTCCTGGCGGCTCTATGAGGCTCACCTTTAGGGCAAAATGTGCAACACTTGTGAGGGACAAGAAAGAGAAATATTCAAAATGCTGCAGAAAACACAGTGCTCCAGGGCACCACAGAAAGCAAGGTTTCTGACTCTTCTTCAGAGGGATGCACATTCCTGTGTTCTTTATTTTTTAAGGTCAGGCCACCATGTAAAAAGTATGATTTGCATCCATATGTCAATTTTCAGATTTTGGGATAGTTTGCAACTTTAACTTGTTTACTTTCGAATTCATATGCACTGCATTTATATAACGCTTTTCTAACATTTTGAACACTTAAAGCACTTTTACAGTATTGCCTCACATTCACAAGTTAGCCGCCAAGCAAGGAGTCAACTGACCACCAGGAGCAATTAGGTATCCACCTTATTCCTGATCAGACATATTTCCCACGATTCATAGCGCATTAATAATGGTTCCTGTTTGTCGTTTCTGGTTAGCAACTATTAGCCTATATTAGAAGTGGTACAGTACAATCATTTAACAGGTTTTTTTGTGATATATATTTTTTACAAGTAGTTTGCATTTGTTAACTAGCCAATATCGCAAGTGGTGGGGGGTTACATTTCAGATGTGATTTTTTTAAAACATTGTGAGGACTGAATTATCCCTGTGCTAATCTGACAGGATGCGTCGATTGTCAGCTGTTATTTTTTCAGAAGGTGTGGTTTTCATGGAGCTTCTAAATAAAAGCAGAGGCTTACACAATATAAACTAAAGTGTCTACATTTTATCATGTAAACTCTGAGACTAGGCTACAGACTAGGGCTGTCGCAGTGAAATAATTTTCCATGCGGTTATTTAGATTGGTTCTTTCCCACAAGAAATAGACATGTCCCAAAATAATTAATCGAGAAGTGTGTGAACTGCCAGTACATCCATGGTGCCCTGCATCATGCATGCTGCCCAGACAGAATTAATTATTACAAAACTGTAGTATAGTAAAGCGTAAAAATTTTCGCAACCCTCTCACGCCCATTCAGTGACCCACAGTTTGAAAACCGCTGGTACGGCTATTTTATGTGTCCTTAAAGACAACAGAAGGTAGGTAGAAATACCCAATGTATTTAGTTGTTCTGTGAATCATAAATTAATGTGAGCAATTACTTTTTGTGCACTTTGTTGTCACATTGGAAATCCTCCCAAACACAGTGTTATGCCCTTGATTCTGTCTGCAGCATTTGGGTCCTCTTATTGACAGATGTAGTTGTTTATGAGTAAATACAACGGACATTTAAAATAATTAATTGTCATGATTGTGTGTCAGATTAATTGTTAATCCACACAGCTGTCAAAATCCTAAAAGAAAATCCAAACCATTCGTAAAATACTTCAAGGGGTCAAGGGGACCCAGTCGAGGACAGCCATCATATCGGCATAGCATGTAAAAAAAAATGGTGTCTAAGTGCACGAATTGTGTAAAAAATACTCCGATTGTGAAGAAAAAAAATTTGTAACTTGTTTATATTGTTGGTACAGCCAACTATGGCACTGATTAAACCCGAGCTCATCGTTTCTCCATGAACATCATGTGCACAGTAAAAGTTACCATGATTGCAAACAACATACAGTAGGTCGCTCAGAAATAAGGTGACTAGATGTCTTGCTTAAGAACACTCAATACTTGGTCAGGAGAATGGGGTTAGAACAAGCAACTTCTTTATCACCTGACGCCGTGCTCTAACTAATGAATCACTGTCGCCATTATATCAATGGGCACTGTCACCCTATGGCCTTATCTCAATGGGCACTGTCATCCTATAGCCTCTAATCAATGGGCACTGTCACCCTATGGCCTTATCTCAATGGGCACTGACGCCCTATGGCCTTATATCAA
>JAODOY010005192.1:0-10529 GCA_025399855.1 Forbesichthys papilliferus | reverse complement strand
TATATATACTGTATGTTGCAGAGAGGAAGATATGCTTGAGTTGCCTCAGGGAACTAACTTTAGCCAACCTCACTGAAATTACTGTAGCTACTGTTTTTAATCCAGTTAGCAAAGTTTAGAAATAACACAAAAACATTAGCCACACTGATACCCACAGTATGTCTGAATTCTAGTCATGATCAGTCCATTCTATGGATAAGTGCCTTCCTGGGCCTCGGCGAAACACAGCGAAACACAAACACTGTGACCTAAAAATAACTCTTTATCTTGCAGCAGTCATTATCATTGGAAACACTTCAGAAAACAGCAACCCCAGTTATGTGTAAATAAACAAAATGAAAAGGAGAGGAAGTGGAAAAAGATAACATATAGAAGGGATTCTTCGCAGGGGCAGCAGAGGATGAGTCATGTGAAAATAAGGCACTTTGTTTTTATGTGTGGAAGGACAATAAGGAGCTTTGAAGCACTGAGATTATAGAGAAGTATCTAATGATGGGAGGTGGGGGGGTTGTGGCAATAAAGCGCACTCTGCGCAACGTTTCCTGAATTCTCTCCTCTGGAAAAACATGAAGGACGCCTTGTCAGCCAGCCGGGAAGGTGTACAGTATGAGGGTAAGGTTAGCGCATCATTTCTAGCTAGCAAGATGGAGTTGTTGCAATGTTGTGGCACTTTTGCCATTTATTTCACCATGGCAGCAGTATAGCAGCAGTGATTTCCAGATGAAGAGCCTGGATCAGATTCATATTTTTACAAGGTTGGGACGTTGAACTCACACTGTGAAAACCACAACCAAGGGCATGTAACTGCCTCAGCAGTATGCAGTGCCTGACAAAGTCTAAGGAGATATACTGTATCTCGCGGCCCTGTACAGTTTGTATGAGCTGATGCCCTGGATACTACAAGTCCTGGGCACTTTCTCAACTTTGCATAGTTGATGGATTAATAACTTGTATAATTTACATTATTAAAGTACATTAAAAAAGCTTGGCTTGTTTCGGTCATTATTAGCTTTCACACTTCTATATCTCCTTTCACCTCTTCAAAGTCAGTCAGACAGCTTTATTGTCAATTTCATACCAGAAATCGAACAGATGTTATTCTCCAGCCCACGGTTAATAATAGAAAAAAAAAGATTATAGTAATAATAATAATAATAATAATTACAAGTTATTCAAAAAAGATTATGTAAGATAACATAGAACATAAAAACATAAAGAAAGGTCTGCAAATATGTTATGTTATGGTAAAAAAAGAGAGACTTCAAATGCCTAACAGTTGCTTAAAAGCAGTAGTGCAAACAGAGTGCTATTCCCTCTTTCACAGTCTTGTTTTTGCTTGTTGTTTTGACAATGACTTCTCTCTGTAGGACAGCCCACTGACTAGGCCTACACAATAATCAGTTTGGGGAAAAGGATTCCTTCAGGCAACTGCCCTGGTTGACCACAGCTTCAATGTGCTCAGTTAAGCATAACTGTCAGCAAACAGATTCGATGTTTAATCTTTCAGATTAGACGGCCCTCTAATCGAACAAGAGGATGAGCACTATTTAGACACAACAAAATCATCTGTTCTCTCTAGTGAAACAAAACCATTCTAAACCTTGATGTGCATTTTGTTGTTAAGGGGTTCAATACTAACATCCTTTCAATCGTTCATTTTGTTTCTTCTTTTGTTAGGATAATAATAGCACTTTTGGTACCCCATTTCAACTAAATACAGATAATTACGTCTGTAAATACATCTTAATGTAACTCTTACCAAACTTAATTGTTAAATAGAAAATAGAGATTTTCTTGGTCGCATTTGAAACCAGAACAGAGATTCCATTTTAGCAGTTCTCGGTTACTAGTGCGACCTAAGAGCTACTTAATGCAGCTCCTGGAGCACTGCCCTTGATATGCATTATGCATTTCTAAGTTCACTGCAATCAACAACTATCAAAACTATTATGCATGCAGATTACAAGTTTGCTATACAAGATGCCTGCAGGCTTATTTACAACCCACTGAACATCTAGGGAGAAAAAAAAAATAATGCCTAGATAGCTAATTCTAGCCAATTGGTCTCCTTTCTCTTTTTTTGCTTTGTCCCAATCAGCTGTGTGGAGCTATATCTTGACGCCGGGGCATTAATTGGCTGCTTGGAATGCATTTAAGGTCTGTAAAAAGACCCTGACGTCCAGTTTCCCAGGTCGCCAGTCGGTAAACATGACTGCATTGAGTATGGCCTACCGGTAAATCCACACGTCTTGTACAATGCAACAAACTGATGTCACACGAAAACACACCACCCATGAACAAAATGCGCACACACAATAGTACGGTGGCGTGGACATGCTCCTTCAGTTCACACTGACATAACAGCGACGCTGAAAAACTAGAGCAGTCTGTAAGAAAGCTAATGGACTCCATGGTCTTTAGTGCTCGAGCTTGCCCTGTGGCCCTGCTAGCGAGAGAAAGCTGCGACTGTTTGTGACTAGGCTAGAAAGGGGAACACTAGGCCGAGGGTTCAAATAACAAATTCACACCGCAGGTGGCGTTCAGCTGCAGTGCACCCAGTAGGTTCCCTGCAACATGCATGCATGGCGACATCTGTCATGTAAATGAATCAGTAAACGGACTGTAGTACAGAGAAGACCAGGTGGAGATTATGAGCAGAGACCCATTCAACAAATGCAAGTTAAAACACAGCCCTTGAGTTGACATATCGAACTCCACTAATGCGATTCCTCCATTAAAGCTCACAGCAACATGGAGTCAGACAATTTTCAAGCGTTAGGTCATGAAATTATAATTGCCGAACAGATGTTGTCAGTGTCGGTAAAATATGGAAGTCTTCAGCGGTGAAGCAAGAGTATGAGCCATAAAAAAAGTGCTTTCTTATAGTCTTATATCACCCCTTTATCGGCTCCCTCGCCAGGAAGCTGGGACTTCATTGTGGCGTCACACCGCCCAGCTGTACCCGCAGAGGCTCGACAAATCAAAGCTGACGAATATGGGCCACCTTTAATCTTGCTGGTGATCCACGGATGAGGGGAATGCTGTGTCATGGTGCCATGTTTCAAAAGGCCAAGAGAGAACGCTGTGCTACAGTGTGGAACTCCCCACTATTATGTTTAGATCGTGCCCACACAATTTTACAAAACACTGTGTTCAGTACAGGCCTGGTTCCCCCTCCCACCATAAACAAACATTTGTTTCGTTAGGCATCCACAACTCAATTAAGTGCCAATCGCTTTCATTATTCAAGATTGACTTTGACCAAATGTGATTTGTAGGGCTATAAGTCTGGCATTGTTCCATAGTTTGTGGTTATTGGTTGGTTGCGTTGCCCTGAGCAAGATTCCCAACCCCTGCCTGCTTCTTAATAATTGGAATTGTACCCACTATAAGTCAATTTGGATAAAAGCATCTGCTAAATTGCCTAATTGTAATTGTAAGACTAAAGGCTGAAGCTACTCGGCTAAGGCTAATATGAATGTGGAGGGCAACCGTAGCTGTTTATTGTCATGCAGTGCTGTAGGTGTTCATGAGATTGACATGGTACTATATATTCCTATAAAAACTATAAGTAGGAAGTGTCTTACTTCCTGCCAGATTCCTTCCTGACAACCATGACGGGGTGCAAACTAAACTAATATTACATTTCTAGTTCTGTGCAATGCTACAAATCATTAGCTTCACTTGTTTATTCTGCACTATATTTAAAGAAATACATGATTAATACGATACTTCTGGTCAGGAGCACATTATTTGTGTAGCCAACAGCACATTAAGCACATGTGCTTTCTTATTCAATACCCCAAAACATGCTCCTGTAAATATCTGCCCAAAAAGTTAATCCATTTGTATTGAGAGAAAAGTGTGTTGACAGCACTACAGGGGTGGCCTGAAAATGGAACATGGTAAACCACCAACAGGCAGAAGGGCTGGTGTGGTGAAGTAAAGTAAAATGCACCACTCTGACTCCAGTGCAGACTAAGAACTTCTGGCAGGCTTTGAGCCCATATCTAACCCGGTAGATGTTTGCAGCTCAACAGTAATTTAAGGAATTTGGCAGGGTGAGCACTCTAGCCCAACATAGCCCAACATAACTCCAAGCGCTCTCTCACACCCCCAAGAACACAAAGATAGGTCTGATTTGGTGGTTTTAATATAAGTGTGAATCAGTCTGTGCTGCCGGTATGCAAACTACAGTACAAGGTAAACCTTAGTCAAGTCAGTCAAGTGGAATAAAGCCAGGGTATGCATATTATACAACAGTAGTTATCTGCATTCACCCACAGACATACCTAAATGTCACGGGCGCACTCGTCAGTGCACAACTTCAGCGTGTGCGTTAGAAGCGCACACACGCTAACACACACACACACCCATAATTTCACCAGGCTTCGTATTATAAACTGGAAAAAAGGGACAACTCCTACTATATCTTGCATAATTCACCCCCACAGGGGACTGGATGTGTAATAAAACAAAACAAATGACAGTTCACATTGTAAAATGACAGCTTGAATGTGTCCAAGGCCTACACTACCCCAGAACGGCTGGCGTCACCAAGCATGACTCATTGAGTTGAGAAGTTAAGACAAAGTAAAAGTGTATATTGTTTGAATCATGACGGCTGAGAGGGCTGCTAGTGACTGAAAAACTATCACTCCACTTTCGAGGGCACGGCGGATTTCCTTGATGTCCCATTGCTGGCTCATGTTATAGGCTATATAAAGAGGGTCAGTAGTTAATGCCTAATTCATTTATATACAGAGAAAATAATTTGACACACACATACATAAATATTCCGGATTATTCCGGACAATAATTCTTAGGTGTTAGTTAGTTAGTTAGTTAGTTAGTTAGCTGTTTACAAGGCAAATTCAACTACTGTTCTGTGTGCCCAATAGAGATGCATATTTCAAATGAATGAAATGCTGGCTCCGTATACAGTACCTGGACAAGGGTATATTTGGAATATTATAAATTATAGTGGAATATGTGTGTATTTCTTGTTGAATAATGTCACACACGCATGCACACACACACACACACACACACACACGCGCGCGCAAACCACTGAGATAACTGCTCGATTGGATATGCAGGTAGACATGATGAGTCACTGAAAATCTGATTAGCTTTATTCACAATAAGGTCATTGTGAATGCAAACAACAGACGCCTTATCAAGCCCAATCAATGCCCACCACCTTGATCATATGCTGAGGTTCTGCTTGCACCTGTTGTTTCGTGGCCAATAACAGAAAGATGGAAGGAATACTATTATATATTCTAGCTGAAATGTTGAAAAAAATCCCGAAATCAACTATAACATTTCCTGTACAAGTTTGTTTTCTTGAACCTGTCAGTAGAACATGTTTTGATTTATCTTGGTGTCAAGGTACAGCAGTTTACCACTAATCCAAGTATACTAACATTTAAATCAAACAAAATCGCAAAGTGTGCATTGGTTTCTACAAAAACTTTTGCCAAACAAAGTATTTGTTTGCTTGTTTTCATGATACTGTACCCTTTGCACGAATTAGAAAACGTAATTAGCTGCTAAATTATTTCCCTTTGATTAAATATCGCTGTGCATAATCACTGTAAACACAGAAATGTTGTGTTGTTTATGTGACATGTTAAGTTATAATATCACTGGATGATTTGTTTTCAAATGTAGTTAGGGCAACTATATCCAGTTCTTTTATCCCAGAAAAATCTGGGCACTTTACATTCTGTCTTTATAAAGTGAAACAGTCTGTATTTCACGGCTGTACCAGATGTACCAAACTGCCTACCCAACAAAAGAAACAGTATATGCCTAATTTAAATGTTGTTTTAATTAAAACAGGTTGTGTATTTTAATTTCAACCAGTAATCTATGAGGCCAGTAAGAAAAAACAAATTTGATTGAAAAAGATTGCGTTAAGGCCCCGTGTCCACATAACGCTCTTTTCTGAGCACTAGCGTCTTTTTTTCAATAGAGCGTATGCGGCCGCATGCAGCAGTTCGAAGAAAAAGCCCCATACCCAACGTATTTTTTCACAGCGCTCCGCCTTATTTGTGCGGCCGCTCAGAGCGCTTCTAGTTGAAAATATATTAACTTTTCAGAAAGGCGCCGGTGTCATCACTGCACCTTTTTTCAGGCAAATAATCAATTGTGGACCATGGTAACCAAGAAAACAAGTAGGGAGGAGAAGCTAGTTTTTTTTGGCCGTAGCCTGTCTGTCTACCATGAGCTGTGTGTGTGTTGACATGTCACACAAATATTATCACAACAGAGAAATCAAATCTAATGTGTATGAGCATAATATTGTTTACATTGAATGTTGCTAGTGCGTTTATCGCCGTACGCAAACTTGTTTTCAGCTTGAGTAGTGGAGGTTACAATGTTGTCATTCAAGATACTGTCATAGAAACAAAACCGGTGAGCAGTGCTTTTAAGTGCTTGGATGAAGCACTCCTCGGCACTGAACTGCCAGAAATAGGTGCTATGTGGACACGGGGCCTGACTTGTACACAATTCTGACACTGTCATTTAGTTGTGTGAGATATTTAACAGGAAATGGCTCATAGACACACTAGAGCAAATATTGGATCATGGACTGTAAACATATAAGGAAGACTGCATATATACAGTGGGTGTAAACCAGTCAGCAGCTTAAACAAGGTGCATTAGTCCCTCTCTATGGGCCTCAAATAAGACAGCACATTATCTGTGATACAAGGTTACAACCGTGTTCACTATCAAAACGGAACATATGAATCAACTGGCTCAATCATCTCACACGCGTCCTGTGTGGAAAAAAATGTGTTTTAACACATTTGCATTTCATATTGGCGCATATTTGTTAGACGGTGCCAACGCAGGCCTGCTTATTCTCTGCACAGAACTACAGAACGATCCACTCAACTTGGTGCAATCACTCCAAGTGAGCTAATAATTCTGCTCCTGTTTGTATTCGAACAATGTGAAGAGCTGAGGCCAGACCGGCTGGCTCGGTAAACAAAGACAACAGCACATTTTCTCATTACCAGGAAGCATGAGGAAGGCCAGGGGACCGAAATTAGCAAGCAAAACTGCAAGGAAAGCAAACCAGCCAGGTCATCTCCCAGTGTTTGGAGCCCCATGATTTTAATTTCAATTTTATCATACAAATAAGGGCGCCGGAGCGTATTGTATGACAAACCGACATTTCAGCTAACCTGACGCGGAGAGACAGATGTGTGTGTGTTTGTGTGAATGTGCAGCTTACCTTTGGAAAATACATTCTTTATTGTCCCGGAGCCGGAGTGCTTATAGGAAAGACAATAACCAACCTATTGTCTGACAACAGTAAGAGGCAGGGCAGAACACAGTGTCCTTGAGGGGCAAAATCACAAGGAAAAAAAGGCAATTCCCCGGACCACACTGTCTAGAAACCGCTAGAAATCACCCGCCAAACCATCCAGAAAGATCACCAGAATACCATTTGCATTGGTTTCAATATCAATGCTGTTTATAGATGTACATCCCACTAACATATACACACACGTGAATGCACGCATGCACACACACACACACGCACGCACGCACACACACACACACACGCACGCACACACACACACACACACACACAAATCACAAAGCTATCTTAATATTCATTGTTGCTCATACAAATTCCAGGGACAAGGACAGACTAGACTAGATGTGGCTGTCAGTTAAATTGGCAAAATATAAAAAGGCCTGCACAAATAATAGTTACTGCTTCTTTTGTATATTCTGTACAGTCAAACTTATGTAAACAACCAATAAAATGTATGCCAGTTCAATTAACTCAAACATGCCCTCCGAAGCAAACAAAACTATGCATACCGAAGAAAGATAATGCAACATTTTTGATATATGCAACATTGTCTCTAAATGAATACTGTAACTGAATGAGATATGCTGGTTTTCAATACCAGCTTTTAGGGTGCATGACTTTAGACCAGTTCAGTGGAAAAATACCAGTTTTGCATGGTTTGCCATTTCCCTAGTCCTCCATGAAGAACCAAGCAGTGATTTGGGTGCATCTGATTATCTCCCGCCAAAACCAACTCTGATGAATAGTAATTTGCACATTCTTTCGTTCTAAGACCCTCCACAGTTCCACAAAATCACAGTCTGTTTTCACTTAAGGCCAATATCCTGTCACATATTCCCGCATTGCAAAGTAGTATCTGAGCCTATACCTGCCTGAGGTTAGACACCACAGTAAACAGAGGGATCATGGACCCTCTTTGAGGTTTGTCCCCAGAGCTAGCCACAAAGTCTTCCATCTTCTTTCATGCCTCGCTGTTGTTCCATATATGACAGTAATGGGCTTAATTTCTTCACCTGCCGCTATTGTAGCTTTAGGAACTACACTAATCACCAACTACACCAACATTTGTCTAGTGTGTGGTTTTAATTTGCAACCCTCCCCTTACAGTTTAGTCTGCACTGTAAATATCAAAGCTATTTAGCTTGTAATTCATCTACCCTCGAAATAATAAAAAATAGAAGTCTGCATTTAGAGAAATTAGTGGGGGAAAAACCTACTCAAGCAAGGCAAATCCATGATTCAGAACGCCGAATCCTTTCTTTGCTATATTGTCGTACTCGTAATACTTCCACGTGACGCTAAGATGCTCCGTTTACACACAGACACATTTAAAGTGCTTGAGATGGCCCAGTTTAAAGTCGTATCGGATCTCCTTAGATAAGCCGGGATGACATTTATCCTCGTCACATATCACACTGTGGACTGCAGCCGAGTGTGTGTGTGTGTGTGTGTGTGTGTGTGTGTTTGGGGAGGGGGCGTAGTGCTCTTTAAAACGAGACACCCGCCACATAATTTATCCTGCCTATAAATCAGCCCTTGGTGACGTATCATTACATCTCCTCTGCCTCCACTAAAACTTCCTCAATGGAGGGCCGATCTAAAACGTGTTAAGCAATACTTGTCAGCACGTCCAAAAGTAATAGGGATTAAATGCAGAATGACCAATGTCTCATTGGTAATACATCTAATCTTACTGCTGGTGTTTCTCATACATCATAGTGATTTGAGCACAATGTGTAGCCTACATAAGGAAATACAGTAGGGCTGAGCTAACAGTCGGGAACCTTTAGTTTTGCACAATTTGTCTGTATAATGCAAATACGGCCAAGATATTGATTCAGGAGACTTCTTCTTAGGCCCCGCTCATACAGGACACGCTTTTCAGCTGCCAAAACGCAAGGCGCACTGTGCTGTCTCTTTTGTTGTGACATACTCTGCAAAAAAGAGCAGTTCGGAGCGTTTAGAAAATAAAAACAAAAACAATCCTTTAGCGCCGAGTACACAGTGTGTGTGTGTGTGTGTGTAGAACTGGCATAGTAGCCAGCTAGCTAGCGCTGCTAAAACAATGATAGTTTTCTAACGTTACAAGCATAAAAAAAATATTTAGATCCAGCGAATCTCTTAGCTAAATTAATATTGTGTTAGTGGAACAGTTTCAGATGTTGTAAAAAGTATTTAATAAACATCGCTAATATACACCTACTGGTATGAAGTGAACGCGGTGTCCTAGTAACGGTAAACATGCCCGCTTCTCAGATCACTCGATTGGATAACAGGAAAAGACGCAGATGACATCAGGCAATTTTCTTGCTCAGATCGCTTCTTCTAAAAAAGTGAGGCGCCCAGGATGCAAAACGCCTTCTGCCAATATTACAGGGATGCGTTTAAAGCGCACACTCACATGAAATTTTTAGTATTTTGAATTTCAGCAGATCCTTTTATTTCCTGATGTATTTCCAGAAATGTCTGGAGATGTACAGTAGATTTCCCAGCATGGTGGAGAGGCAGTGCGGCAGTTCTATCCACCAGGGCACAGGCACTGGTTTGCCCACGGGGTCTCATATTGTGCTTGTGTTAGCCTCAACGTGGCACTGGGAAGTGCAAGTACAATACTAATAGCGATCATGTGCAGCTTAAACAGCAGGTCTATTGTTTGGAGATGAAGAAAACCGGGGTTTGGAGGGGTCACACCTGCGAGGACAAAACACACACACACACACACACACGCAATAAAAACAACAAGCGGTGCTGTTGATGGAGCACTAACGGCCCCCGCCCCCACAGACAGAAAAAGGCCTGGGTCACATAGCAGCGGGGACTTGGAAATAGGATGGGACTAGTCCAGCAGCACTCAGGCCTGTGCGGAGCAGACACACTGTGTACGTCTTCACTTAGCCAGCGCTCATCTTCTGCTTCGAGTGACAATGCCTCCAAGAGACACCGCTAAGTAGAGTGGTGAATGCAGGAGGAGAGAGGGTAAGAGACTGTTGCTGCTGAAGAGAGGTGGAGAGAGAGAGAGAGAGAGAGAGAGAGAGAGAGAGAGAAATGACATTTTTCACAAATGAAAAAAGCCCAGGCTGAAATATTCTGAGCCGTGAAAGACAAAATACAAAAAAAAAAAAACAAGACCAAGAAATTACTAAAGTAAATGGCGACTAATGTGTGGTATGGTCTTAAATATATATAT
>JAODOY010005191.1:0-10529 GCA_025399855.1 Forbesichthys papilliferus | reverse complement strand
TCTCTCTCTCTCTCTCTCTCTCTCTCTCTCTCTCTCTCTCTCTCTCTCTCTCTCTCTCTCTCTCTCTCTCTACCCTGCCCTTATCTTGACTCTCGTCTCCAGTTGGTCTCTCTCTCTCTCTCTCTCTCTCTCTCTCTCTCTCTCGTGCTCAGTCTGCCTCCTTCAGTCAGCCGGGCAGAGAGCCAGATCTCCAGGGCTACTTGGATTTTTATTCTCAAACTTTGTGGATCGATAGAGAGATAAAGGGAACAGAAGGGTAGGGAACAGTGTGGACAGATAGACGGAGGAACAGCGTCGGGAGAACGCGGAGCTTTAGCTTTTGGCAGTCCTGGCCGTGATCCCATGCCCTGTGTGTGTGTGACAGGGCCTCAGGAAGAGGCCATGTTGGGCTCGGCGGGCTGGACCAACCCAGAGGACCTGTCAGAGCAGGCCTCTCAGGCCCAGCACCTGGAAAGACTGGCCCATCTGTGCATCGTCAGCAAAAGGTAGGTGAGGCTGCACACTGCTGATTGGCCGAGCTGCACGGGCGGCTGTAGATGAGAGCGTTTGTTCTCCAAAAAGGATTGGATTGTTGCTTGTATTGTCATTTTATTACAGTTACAAATATAGATATTTTTTATTATATTTGTTTTGTGGTGTAGAATATTTATGTTTTTAGAGATATATATTTTTTAATTCTTTGCATTTTATTTTGCGAGAACCAAGAGCCATCCCGTGACCACTTGAGGGGTCCCGACCCACTGTTTGAGAACCACTGAACCACTGTAATA
Source organism: Forbesichthys papilliferus (assembly GCA_025399855.1). Taxonomy (NCBI): domain Eukaryota; kingdom Metazoa; phylum Chordata; class Actinopteri; order Percopsiformes; family Amblyopsidae; genus Forbesichthys; species Forbesichthys papilliferus. The sequence continues at coordinate 9,759 of JAODOY010005191.1, read as the reverse complement.
GAAGATGAGTGTGCTCGTAATCAGTGAGGCGCATAAAGAAGCCTACTGCGTAAGCGTTGGCTTTTGTACGTAACAGAATTCATTAGCCTACTGAAGATAAGGGTTTTTGATTGCACTAGGATTTGATTCCATTGATTTTTATGACAATTTCTCTGGAAAAAGGACATAGAGAAGCACTTTTTAATTAGCTCATGTGTAGAATACTTTCACATTGCTTAGATAAGATAAGGGCGGATTAACATTTAAGTTACTCTTTTCTTTGGAGTCTGTAGTCGTCCTTCCCTCACTATTATAACAACAGACAATCGGTGACAAACACACAGTACCAAGTACATTAAACGTTCCATTCTTAGTAAAACTAGTACAATGTGTTTTCCTAAGACAGAGTTGAGTTTCCTCGAGATGTGGAAAAAAAGTGACACCGTCCCTGGTTGAGTTTCCAATGTTAGCTAAGGAACGCCTTACGTGGATCTGGTGTCTCTTGTTGCGGGGGTATTTTGTTAGGCCACCGCATGCTCACATTTTCTACTGCTCTGTTGTCATTGTTGGGATAAGGCCATTTAACCTGATTGCCTGAGAGGGTGGCAGTTTGTTAGCTGGAGGGGTTGGCATTGTGCTTAATTAAGCTGAGGAGCCTGTTGAATGATGAATGAGATTGTACTGATTGTGTATGGCTGTACCCAATGGCTTGGGTTTCTGGGTAAATAAGGACACGTAGGAATTAAGATTCTACTCTTTGATCTTTATCGATGGAGCTTGCTGTAAAAACCCAGCAAACAATAAATTAGGCATATTCTGTATAATATGTTCTATGACTATGAATATAATTGTAGTTTAAGACAGTTTAAACTACAGTATATATTTTGAATAACGTGCTATATCACACACAGTATAACTAACATACATGTCATATAACATGTGTTTTGAACATGCCATATGCATAATCATAAAAAAATAAGTATTCTATTTTCATAAATGCTTTTGTACAGTTTATAACATATTTATAAGGTATACAGAATTACACAGTATAGTAGCCTATATTATGTTTTGTAATTTAGCAGACGCTTTTGTGACTTACAATGTGACTTAGAATAAGTACATTCGTAACTTAAAGTGAAAGCAACAGAGACCTTGGCATTCTCCATGGCTTAAGATACTGTACGTTGCATGTTTCCTGAGATGCATTGTAAGAACCCATAGTTTATCAAATTCCTCCTTTAAGTATAAACAGATGATTACATCATTAACAGGAACTCCCTTCCTCTCCTCTCCTCTCCTTTTGGAGCTATAGTATGAGCTAGATAGGTCGGTTGCTGTGGGTTAATAGACAATATACGGCACATATCCATTTGAAAATATACATTTGGTACAGTAGCGCAGTACAGAAGATCCCTCGCTAATGTCCTTAACACTTAAGCCCAGCCAGGCACTTCCGTCTAAGCTCTCTTGTGGGTCTGGAGTCATAATGGTTCCTGAATCTTTCAGCAATGTGGTAGGAAGTCCTTTGGGCTGGTGAAGAGCTTCTCTGTCTTGGGAGATCATGTGTCCTCTGAAAAGCGTCCCGAGCATGCAGTGAAGGAAAAACTACACCTGGCCATTACTAATTAAAGGGAAGTGTGGCTTGGAGGAGCGAAGCTGACATCTGTCACACTAAACAGAGCACGCTCCATCTATAAGCGCACGTGAGGCTGATGGGTGACCTTGCTTGGTACAGCAGGACACCAGCAGAACAACTGGCGAGTCCAAAATGTGGCACATTATGTTCAGCTAGCTTAACAGTAAAGGGGTGAATGGTCAGAGGGGCACAGGGCAGTAAACCAAGATGTGGGCGCCATGCCTTCTGTAATTCACCCGGGAGGAGAGATAGGGACGGGCAGTGTTGGCAGAGATAGTATGTTTCCACTTGTTTGGTAAGGCAGGCCCGTGGCCCTGCCCTCTAATCACAGCACACGCATGTTTAGTTTTGTCATGCTGGTCCAAACACTGAAATAGATCTGCATACCTGACAATACAGCATGCACCGCTAAGCTTGATTAAGGTCGCCCATTGTTGCCTGTTGGAAAGTACTTATATGTTTATATTGAAGAAAGGATGTGGCGATTTAAACTCATTCTGCTTACTGAGATTGATCCCTGTGAGCGAGATTGATTTTCAGTTCAGTTATCAAATATTGTGATAGTTACATTGGTACAAAATGTAAATGGGAAATGTACTTTACTTGTCTAATGGGGCTGTCCCTTTCTTTTCAGACCTCACCTGGCACTGGAATACAGTGGAAAGGTGGGCATTTTTTCATCCTGGTTTCCAGAGACAAACCAGGTCCGGAAAGTACAACCTAACCAGGAATTTGTTCTAGACCATGTGCTGTTTCCAGTCTGCTGCTGGAGAGGTAGTGATAGAGACAAATACCTGGTTAGGGTTTCGACTTTGTGGACTTGGTACTGTCCAACCTGTCTGCTTCAGAGAACAGAGCATTTAATGGCATGCCTACATTAGGATAAAAGCTCCTTACATTTGTAATATATCTTTCTCAGGCCACTAAAATCCACCAACGGGCCTTTGGTAATGACCACCCAATTACAGCGAGGAGCCTGGAGTTGTTAGCCACTGTTTATGCTGAGATTGGCAAGACTGAATATTCAGGTAAACAACTGTTCCGGCTGACTGATAAGTATGGCACTATAAACACTCAGCCATGAAAAAGACATGCATAAATCAAAAGCTAATCTGATAGCAGTGAGATATTGTACAGAAATATGCATTTATAAGACATCAGAGAGTACTCCTAGATGGTGGACCATGTCTGGCAGGAGAAAGCTACTGTAAACCATGGCAAGTTTACATCATGAACGAAAGCAGAACACTAATATTATGCCTGAGAACTGGTTGCTTCGTTTCAGAAAATCACACTGCGTTGAAGTATCTTAAAGCACTATAGTTACGCCATATAAACTTGTCAACCCAAGGAAATGTTAAATTAATAAACACACTCGCAGTTTAAAGTGAGAATGGTTTCACATACAGTACTGCAAAATCTTTGACAGTTTCAGGCCAGTTTTTTCCTGACTTGCATTGGAAGTATGCAATTCTCCACTTGTTTTGCAAAGCTGGCAATGTTTTGAGGACTAGCCTGTTGTTAAAAATAAGAAAAGCTAGTAAAAGTCCTTCTTGTTGAGTCAGCTTGTAAAGGCAATACTGTTATATGACTGCTCTGTGTAAAGCAGAACAGCCTTAGGATGTTCAGGTGGCCTTCTTAAGATACTGAAACAACATTGAATGTCACTGAACAGCAGATTATATAATTTCTTGTTCAAATATCAGCTCATGAGGACACTATCATCACGTGTCTCTTTCCAAAATGTGTGACCTTTATCTGTATTGCATATGCAGGAATCATCTGTGACCTAGAACATCTAATATGGGGTCGTCATATTGCCCTACATTGGAAGGCCGATTGCTATTAAAACCTAAAACTTGGGTACATTTAGATGTTCAGTTTGTGCATGCTGTATAAACTCATATGATTTAAATGTTTAAATTAAAATTGACCTTGAGTGGAAAACGTTAATATAAATCAATATATTTACAATTATGACAACTATTATCTATTTTCTGAGCATAGGCCTACCCAGTATATTTTCAGGTTAAGAAAATTGGGAAATCAAAATAATACTGCCTCTAAAAGGTTTGCAGTATACAGTAGGTACAGTAATTTAGTTTATATTTAAATTAATGTCTGACTAACATGTTGCAGTTTTTGTCTGTAATGCCTTTAACTGACAAAATGCACAGGTAAACAACTGCACCTATCTCAGCAACGACACAGTTAACACACCTGTGCTCTCCCTTAAGTATATGTGCTGCTTTGCATGTTTACCATTGCTTATAGACTTTCTCAGAGGCAGCTCTCAGCGGGACACTGTTGCTTCCTACTGTAGTGTTCATGTACCATCATGGTTCTCGTCCTAGACTCCCTAGGGCAGTGTGTGTCTGCGCTGTCTAAAAGGTTTGCTGCTGCTGAGACCTTGCGGGAAACTGTCAACTGTCTTCCTCATTCCCACCGGGAGAAACGCTCTGCGGTCCGCCATAGGAAAGACACTGACCACCAATTAGAGGATGCAATGAAACCCAAGGTAATTGTTCCACAGGCCTGGAGATCAGGCTCTTGACCATAGTTGAGCAGTAACTAGTTACAAATAATTAGTTACTCTAATATTAGTATTTTTTCCAGTAACTAGTAGTGTAACTAATTACTTTTTCCAAAAAAGTTATACAATTGCAATTACTATTCCAAGTAATGCTGCATTACTGCATTATAAGAACAACATTTCTGGTCCTGGCAAACTTAGGGTAGGCTAATTGAACCAACCTGTCCAATCATCTGGTTAGAGAGGCTGCAATGTTTTCACTTTGGCTGATTGTTGACTCCTAAAGAGGATTCAATTATATAATGAGCTGGCTACACAGGTTGTCATTTTTCTCAAAGGGACGATACAGGGTAGTGATTGTGAAAGTAATATAATAATGTAACTAGTAACGTAACTAATTACTTTTCAACTAAATTCAACTAAATAGCCAGTAATAAGTAAAGTAATATTATTTATTTTTGAAGGAGTAATGAGTAAATAGTAACTTATTACTATTCCTGAGTAACTAGACCAACACTGGTCTTGACACATACTGTGTAACTTTTACTGTACATACATGATTCACTATAGCCTTTTGTTTGACACGTCACCTGAGCAGACTTTGATGTTGGTGTTTGTTCTCGCTACCTAATCCTCCACCAAGGTACCCGGTGGAAAAATCCCCGCCTCCATCTTGAAGAGGCCGAACACAAGCTTCGTGTCAGATGCAGAACCTGTGCCAAGGCGGAAAGGAGAGCGGCGGGTTCGATTCAGGGAGCCAGAGACCACCATACACGGTGAGAAAACTTAAGTCAAATTACGTCATAGAAACAGGGGGGTGGGGGGAGGTGTGTAATGGCGGGTAACACCAACGCCAGGGGACCGGTTGCAGGCGAGTACCTTGGTCATTGCTACCAACATCAGTCAACTAATCAGATGAACTGTTGTGCAATGTAAAGTTAATACATGCACATGCTACAGCCACATTAACTCTGCTCGGAGGCATTCTAAACCCCTGCTGAGCTTGCCTCAGGCGACATGACAGAGAAATGAGAGTGCTGCCCCCTGGTGGACAGACAGCTCTCTGCTTTCACAGAGCAGTGACTGCTGCTGCTGCTGCTTGTCATGTCACATTGCAGCTGACAAGAAGCGGCCAGTGTTGTATTTGCAGAGCCAATGAGTGCAGCACAGTGGACACAAAATATATATAAGTATATATAATATGTGTGTATATATATATACTGTATATGCAAATCCTTACATAATATAAAGTAAACAGTAAAAGAAAATGAACATGGCTCTTTAAAATACACACGGATATTGCTTCATAATTTGTCATCTAGGGGAATTTACTATTATACTTTTATTATTTAATGTAAAACTGAACAGGGCAAAAGCCAAACATGGGCAAGTGATTTACTCTTCGTGGCTAATTATGCATGCAAATGAGGCAGCAGAGAGTCTGTTCCAGAGCGATAGTAACGTTTATAAAGACACAGTGGCCAGTTTATCACAGATGTCTGATGTCATACAGCAGTTGGCTGGTGTTAACTGACTGGCTCCTTTTCTGTTGGCTTCGCAGACATTCCATACTATGACTGTTTAGGTGGTAAGTCTGTTTGAAACGGTGTTCAGAATCACGGACTTGTTATGCATGAGCAAGTGTCAAACACAATACTTGTTTTAGGTGTCTATTTTACACAGAATGTGCACATAAGTGTGTGTGTGTGTGTGTGTGTGTACTGTATGTGTTTGGTAGCCTGGCCACGCTCCATTGGAAAGTGTTCGCAGTCGTTTCCTAGTTGGTGTAGACCTCTGGTTAATTTTGAAACTATTGTACAACGCTGAACCAATCAGCGTTGCTACAACTGTTCGCCTCATCTAGCTCTACCACCATTTTGAAACACACTTGACTTCATCGTCATCTCACTAACCAACCCTGATTGGACCGCCGGCAGGGTGCCTGTACAAATGCGAACAGGGTTTCCAGACTATAATCTTTGCAAAGAGAAATTGAGCTGAGAGCAATATTCGGGCGGAGCCAGGCCATATGTTTTGTAAGCATTTGGCCTGAGGTTAATTACTTTAATATTGTTCATTTGTTTTCTTACTTACACCCTGTAAATAACAAAGATGGCACTGGTAGAATGGCACGTTAACCACTGAGCAAAGCCTTGTCCTTAAGCTCTCACCAGGGTGGGAAGAAGAAACCATGCCTTCCAATGCAAATTGTGAAGAGTAAGCTGCTCATTTACAAATCAAAATGGGAGTCAGTAAATGGTTTGTGTCCTTTGGCCGTGTAGCTTACGAGACGACACCGACGCGTCCCCACCTCGCTCTGTTCACCTGCCTGTTCCTGCTGATGTCCTTCCTGGGCGTGGCAATGTACTGCACGGACCGCCGGCGGCCGCAGCGGATGTGTGAAGAGCTGGAGGCCTCGTTGGCTGTCTACTTACTGCACATGAAGCAACTCCTGTGGGGCTGCTGGATATGGTTGACCATGCAGTGACCGAGGACCGCCATAGGTGGCGATGTGGAGATCCATTTAACATTTTCGGACCCCTCTTCTACTGTTTTTAATGGCGCCAAGGCCTATATAAACACCTGAGCCATTTGGCTCCTATACATGATAGTGTTGAGACGAACTACCCCATAGGGAGAAATCTGTAATCCCAGGAAAATGTAGCTTCCAAGCCGATATGTATATATAATTACTGTAGTGGTGATGCCACACTTATAAGTTGTGATTACATTTTGCACATATGCAATATTACTGCTCACTTTATCACAACAATCATGTGCTATCCTTTCTTTGTCCAGTCTATTGTATGTGAGCGAGTGTTTCCATGGAATGCAACTATTTATTTTGTGACAGTGCTGCGTCACATTGTGCGTCAGGTACGATGGAGTGTGTAAATATGGCTCGGAATACAAAGGACTGTCGCAATACAAAAAAAAACTTTTGCCACGAGGGTGGGAAGAATGACACGTGAGGCGCTTCGGTGAGCGAGAGGGCTGCAGTGCCTCACCGTGCCAGACTGAATGACTAAATTGAGAGGAGAAATGGTTTCCTTTACAGATTTCCACTGGATAGTCCTCTGTACTGTACCTCTGACCATCTCTCCTCAAAATAGATGGTCCATTCCTGGCCAGAGGAGCAATGCTGCAGCACAATATAGTACATTATCTCTCCTCTAATATATTGTCCAAGAGCATATACTACCAACTGAATGAATGCTAAAGCTTTACCAGTGTTGTGTATAGCTGCGTAAAATGCCACAAATGCTAATACCCTTTATCCTCAATGTTATTTATTATTCTATACTCTATATTAGCATCAACACTAATATCCAGATTTATTTTTAATTTTTTAAGGTTTTTTGTTACCTGTTACTGTAAGTTTCTATATTCAGAAGATTATTAATATTCAGGTTCAATCTTGATGTCAAAATGCTCATCAAGCTTTAGATAGTTTGGGGCAGGGAGCTTATGAAAGGCTAATGGTACTCAAGGAATACTGAGCATGTATTGTTGAAGCAAGGTTCATTTGTACGAGGCCAAGCAGATGTTATGGAAGCATTTAGCTCATCACTGTGTGTTTCTTTATAATGACAACACACATTGCATTCAAAAAGCCAAACCACCAATAGGAGTTGAGGTTCTAAAGGGCATAGAATTGCACACCAGACAGCTAGCTCAATTTTCAGCAATAACACACATTACATAGTTTCAGTAATATATTACTCTTTATATAACACGTTTCAGGGAACACAAAGGGAAGCATTAGGCTAAAGGGCTTGCTTTCACACATCAAAGCAACAGACTGCTAACATGTCTGTCCCCAAACTGAATAGTTACTAGCAATAAGATGACACCCGGTAAACTCACTTCCAGTATATGTCACGTTCAAATGTATATGGTCACTTTGAAAGAAGTGCCTTTTTAGGAGGTTTTCTTAGTTTCTAGCTTTTTTTTATGATTTGAATTGTTTTCAATAAAACAAGTCATTACATATTGAGCTAATGCAGGTTTATGTGTGTATATCCACCCACTATATTCACTATACTGTAGGTCTGTATACAGTGGTGTTTGTTTAGGCATGTAGCCCAAGTTGCTATCTGTTTTTCACAAAGACTACATGTACCTAATGCATTTCACCCTAGTGTATGACTTAATAGTGGGTTCTCGTAAAAAATAAAAAGGTTTTTAATTATCAATTGTAGATGCACATTGCAAAAAGCACACACTATACTTTGCTACAGCATGCAAATAGTTCTCACCTCAAAAAATAGTGATCACAAGCCTGGCCCGGGTAACACAGTAGTTGGTTTATAGAACGTCTAACAGACGCTCTAGTCATATGTCATGCACATAGTCCATGCAAAAATAATATAAAGATGACTCAACCCAACTTGTAGCATCAGTGTGGGCAGCAGTGTGTTGCTAAAGAATCCTGCTTGTGAGATGGGACAAAACGCTCGACTACATCCCCATTACAGTAAATAACACTTCATTAGGGTTGTGTCTTGTTGGAGTGGTGGGTGGAAGCATTTAAACTCTAATGCATTTGCAAAACTATAAATACCCACAGTGAATAGATAAACATATTCGATATGCTGAAAAATTGAGCAGGGCACTCGTCATTGCCATGTGAAAAAAAAACATCTATAACTTTGTAAAGCAAAGCTAAACCCCATTTGGTTTCATTTGATTCACGCCAAACGGGAATAAACGCTAATTCGTTTAGATTGTCCTAAATCGGCAAGCACAGTTTTTCTTGTTCTCGGCAGGAAAGAAACTATGTATATACTCTATATATGTGTGTGTGTGTGTGTGTGTGTGAGGGATGGGGGGGAGGGGGGGTAGAGGTCCTAGATCAGGCCAGTCTTGAGGAGGTTGTCATCAGAGCTGCGGTGCGAGGAGCGGCCCAGCAGCAGGTCCTTCTCGTGGATCAGACTGTCCAGCAGGTCCTCTTGCCTGTAGTTGTGGTACACCTTGAGGAAGGCCAGCACTGCTACGCCCAGCCAGGTCAGCCAGGCCGCCCACAGGCCAAACTGCATGGGAAAGAAGGGGGTCAAGCTCCAGTGTAACTTAAAGGTGAGGGTCAGTCAATGTAAGCTAATGCACATTGTCTGTGTGCATGCTGAAAAAGTAATCCTGTGTTTCAGGAACACACAGCCCTGCCACTGTAAATGGGAACACAACGTGGTGCAGACCGCACCACACAACACTATCCGAGCCTGTCCAATTTGGCGGGGGGAAAGAGGGGGGGGGGGCGAAGCTTCAAAGGGAGCACCTCATGGCATTTAAGGGAGATGAGAGTTCAAATATCAACAATCTTTGTCCAGCATCGCTGACTCCAGCTTTAACAGTAATAAGGCACGGTGACACGGGTTTGTCACAGGGAGGAGCTGTAGCCACAGTATTACCTGAGCTATTGCTATCTGATCATAGAAAGCAGAGTTGTCCAGGCCAAGCTCCAGATCGGTATCCTGCATGTCCTCACAACTACAACAACAAAAGACACAAAGAACATGTTAGTCCTCCTGTACCTATATTTAAAAAAAAAAAAAATATATATAAATATATATATATATATATATATATATATAAAAAAACAATGTATGCACAC
>JAODOY010005190.1:0-10530 GCA_025399855.1 Forbesichthys papilliferus | reverse complement strand
AGAGCTGTCAGCAGTGAGATGTGAGCAGAGTATTGATAAGGGGAGCAGTAAACTATCTGTCTTCAGTCATGGTCCTATAGATCCACACTGGAAGGCCTGCTCTGCTGCTGTTAAGGTCATCCAGGCCTATCATAGTATAGGAACTCCTACCTTGTACAACACACACACACACACACACACACACACAGAGAATTATCTAGCAACAGTTTCTGTTCTAAAGAGGTCCATCTTGAACGCATTTGCTTTATAGCACTGTTCTCACACAAAGTACCAGATGTCTTATGGAATTAAAAGAAAACAAATCGTGTTTTTCAACCTAAGAGATAACAGTTTTGGGGGGAAATTGACATTTCTTAGTCAATACTTTAAAAATGCACTACAAACACTGGAGATATTGATAACACACCTGGGCATTAGGAAGATGTACAGTAAATGAATGGGGCCATAACTGCATTTTCAACAGTTTCATAGTTAGCTATGCCTGTCAAAAGGGGACACCCTGTTAGATAGGTAATGTAAGATAAGAAAGACTCATAAGGACAGGGTAGAACAATAGTTCAATGAAATAATGATGATCAAGGTTTAACCTGCGGGTGGAAAATCTATTTGAATAAAACAGAGAGGCCTCCCAGTTCAGACACAGCCTGTCAGAGACAAAAATGCTGACACACACACACACACACACACATACACACACACACACACACACACACACACAGATGTTCACTTGAAAATCACATAACTACCTAAACAGATTGTTAAAAGGTATGTGTCTGTATACTCATGCTGGGGAGGACACCATTAGTGTTGTAGTACTCGAGAGACCTGTCTGTTTTTGAAGGTCTCGGTCGTGTCTTGGTCTCCAACCAAGAGGACACCGGGCTTTTCTTCAAGGCCGGTAATTGTCGCCTGGTGCATATCTAATTATAATTCTTAGATTATCAGAGGTAAAACCTCCCGCTTCAAAAAGATGACCGAAGTAACAAAGCGCTGAATAATAATTTTTTACATTTTTGCCTGACATAATGTTATTGATATCATTTAATACTTCATTGGCATTATGCATCCAAACCGCTTTTACACTATAGGATTACAATACAACATCTGATGAGTATATGTGTCAAGGATTAGGCCAATGTGAATGAAAATATCAAAATATGTATAGGTTTTATTATAGAAAGTAAAACAAAATGTTAAAATGTGTGTGCTAGTTATAAAAGCATATATAACTCCAGAAATATATGTCCTTATACATGCTATTATTTCAATAAGATATGTACTAATCTATATTCAGAATCAAAAGTTTTTCCATTCAGAGCGCACATGATGATGCAACTACAAAAATCTCAAATCAACGCTTGATTTTCTCAAGCTGTGAATGTCAAAATTCACAAAGGTGGGGGGGAAGGCGACACCACCCGCGCTGAAGCTCGGAATGAAGAGGTTAAAATGTATTGAGACATTTAGAACCACTCAGACAAAATGTTGGTCGTGTCTGTGAACTCTGTTATTATTAGGCCTATGTGTGCGGTCAAGTGTCATCACACTTCTGTGTGTTTTAATCCGTGCACTTTTCCATAGCTGCGCTGGCCATGCGTGCATTAGTGACTGGTGCGCCTAGTGTGACGGTGTGACATCCAGTGGAAGACCATCATAACTCGTTACATCTAGTACAGAGAGCGAAAAGATTGTTGAGAGCAAGACCGCAAGCAAGAGTGGATGAACACACTTTAAGCACACATACATTACCCACCCACTAATCCATTGGAGATGCCCTGATGTTCAATCCCTTCTCTTGCTCTTATCCAGCAGTGTAGCATTGACACTTCTGCACAAGGCACAGGAAAATTAATTAGATTTGAAGAGTGCCAATGCATTTCATGTTGCACATTTTATCATGTCATGCAGTGTGGGTCTCGCCCTGCCTTGGTCTCCTCAAAGTCTTGGTCTTGTCTCGGTCTTGAGACACTCTGGCCTTGGTCAAGACTTACACTCGGTTTAGGTGGTCTCGACTACAACACTACACACCACACAATAAACGCACATAATAAACAGAACTTACGTTGTAAAAAGCATCTGCTAAATGGTAAAATACAATGAGCACAAATACAAACAGCAGATATGGGTTAGCCATCTTGGTCAAAGAGGCTCTGATAGGCTCTGTCTCCCTGCTCCAACACATCTGATTCTAAAGAATGGGTTGATATTAATCTCTAGAAGCCTGATAATGACTGACCTAGACTACAAAAAAATAATAAATGTTCTGTATTGGATCCATACATAAAACATCAACTAACCTGGCCATACTCTGCCAAAGTCTAGTGTGACTAAAGATTGTTAAGCAAGAAGGTCACTGAGTGAGTAAGCCTGGCAATGGAACCTTCCGGAGACACATTTTTAAAGCTTGTGTAGGAAATTACAATTGCTATTTTCTCATAATTAAATGTCATGATGCTGTGAATTCCTAAATTCTGATGAATGTCTGCTGCAGTGTTGTCACGCATACTGTGATGAATTCATCACCTGGTTTGTCCACAATCCAATCAGGTGTCTCTGACCCGAATCTGCTGCTGTAAAGAAGGGCAGTTCTACATCAATCACCTCATAATTAGAATAAGTGGGCTGTGATCCAGGCTAGTATGTGTGTCTCATACATACCATCAGCTGAAAAATTCAAGATTGTAGATTTCATTTATGACGTGAATACCAAACACCAAGCAGATCGTGTACGGTATACCTGTTATTTATCTCTGCTTGTTGTTGGTGGGAGGGAGGGAGTTATGACAGATGTGAGGCCCCCTGAAGGCCACACGGTGAAACTACGCCTGATAAATATCCCAGTCTGATGACAACAGACTGTACACGTCTGTTTCATCTGCCCCGCAGATTAAACCAGAGTGTGACCTTACATGCATCACATCAGACTGAAATGATCTGCTGGCCATTAATGTAGCGTAGCACGTGCTTGAGCGTGTATTATTACGCATGCTCTTGAGCACAGCTAGCGGTTAGAATTGTACAGTGTACTAATGAAGAGATCAATGGAATGTCACATTGGCACTCTCAGTAACAGATTGCGCCTTCCTCGTATTCCTTGCATCTTATAGCAGCAACATGACAATAACACACCGACACTGACGGCGCTAATGTTTTAACGTGTGAATAGCCAACCCATGCTTTTAGAATGAAGTGATCATCTCGCAGTCACATCCTCCACATACGTTTGCCTTGGGAAAGATGGCATAAGATTCTCCGATAAGGGCGGAAAAGGATAGCTAGAGAGCAGCGGAGCGAGTGAGAAGTAGAGACAGCACTACGGGACACGTTATACTCTTCTATACAGCAAAAGAAGGAAACAAAAAGCCACTTTTACTTAGCAGCCATGTCTGTTAAGTAAAAGTGTTTTGAAGGAGACAAGAGGCTTTTAAGTATCACTGCAGAGGTCAAGCTTTGGTGAGGAGATCTGTCGGTAGTAGTTTGGCCCTCACAGCGGGGTGGAGGTGGGGGTAAATAGGATTTCACTGAGGCCTGTGAGTTAAAATATAAATGTTGAAAGCCACTGAGCACAATGTCAAGTTTTTTTTAAATTGACATCCCGATTACTACTTCTGCATGTTGTAAAACGAGCACACTTCAGAACAAAGGGATTCTGACAGGCAGATGTCAAACAACACAGTCCTGAGAAGAGGACTGCTTTTAATAACCTTAATAAACACTTGCGTTATGTGTGTGGACAGGGGCTTTAACATTGTAAGTGTAAAATTTGTGTTTTCAAATAAAAATATAATTGATGTACATTTTTCTACGTTTAGAATACTTTTATAAAAAAGTAAGTATCACTGTTTTGTTTACGGAACAATTGAAAAGACTCATTTTTAAAAAGGTCATATGTATTATAATCTGTATTAAAGTCTAACAATACCTCCCAAAGTCAAGATGTCAATGTCACACACTATCTACACTCTATGTTGTCTGGTTAATATTTCCCATAACTCCCCAGGTGTCAGGAGGAGGTAGAGGTGTCAACATGCATCGATGTCTTCATCTGTCCTGTGGACTGACGGCTTTCTCTCAACACTACACCTGCTGGCAATTAAGATGAATTACACCAATTATCTGGAGCCTTGGAAAACTTGCCTGTTATTGATGGTGACTGCTTTCAGGAGCAAAACAAAGCTGTGAACAGAGGAACCTTCCAGTAGTTGTGGCCTAGGGCTGCTTCATCTAAAAATAAAAAAGCAGATAAAAAAATTGGAAAGTTAATGCCTAAATGTTTTGATGAAGACACCCCATAGGATCCTAATAAACAAATTAAACTACATTGCTTGAAGCAATTCCAAAAACAGGACATTGTTTTCTGCCTTTTAATATGCAATAGAAAAGATTATTATATGGCTTGTGTTATGATGGCATTTGGAGTTCAGAACTGAATATTCAACTGATGAATTCTGTAACTACTCAGACTCAAATACAAAACATTATTTTAGTACATTTTCTCAAGACAGCAGTCCACCACAGAAACTATAGGGAAGGATAACAAATCAGCTCAAATAGTTTTCTGCAAGGCAAAACAACTACTGTATCCTTAGTTCTTTGTTCCAGACAAAGGTGTATCTGAAAGAATAGGGCTAATAGGGCATTGTCTATCAAGCGGTCTGCATATCACCTGACCGTTATGATCATTGAGATGAAACACATACTGTATTGGGGCTTTCAAAAATGTTCTCACCCATAAAAAAATAATAAAGATCCCTTAGACATTCCTCACATCCTAGATGCTTAACAAAAAAAAAAAAAGAGGTTATATTCACATCCCTTCACAGTGAATGTGAGCATGGCTCCGTTTGACTATTGTTCTCAGCTCAATATATTTTTGCTGAGATTATAGTCTGGAAACCCTGTTTGCATTACCACCCTGCTGGCTGTCCAATCAGGGTGGGTAGTGATATGTTAAGTGTGTAAAAGTGTAACAAAGAAATCCCCTATTGACGTTTTTAGGTGCATAATCATCTCCAGTTGGATAAGAGGAACTATAAAGTAGCCCATGTTGAATAGAGTTGCACCAAGGAGGTGAGTACCATCTTGTAAATCAACATTTATCCTTGCTTTCTGTGTGTCATCTTCCAATCCTCCCATCATGTTTACTGATTTATTTCCTTCCATCATCTCCCATGTCATGTGAACCCACAGTAAATCCAGTCACGAAACATGGGGAGTGTGCCGTGGTTCCAAATGGATGAATGGATGCACAGGCCGTGGAGGCAGTTCTGCGAGCCAGGGGGAATATCAGTTTAGCTATAGGGAGGAGAGAGGAAGCAACAATTTTCTGCATGAATTGGTTTGGCTCATCGCTGTTGTTGATGACTTTTGTGTGTGTGTGTGTGTGTGTGTGTGTTTGTGTGTTTGTGTGTTTGAGCATGGCTACATGTGTGATTATGATGCCAGATTCCCAAAACAAGGTTCTGATGTGGAATCCTGCAGATGCTTACTGCCTAACCATAATACAAATATCTACACAAACACACCATTACATGTGTACACACACCAGCAATGAACACTTCAAAAAATACACGCGTGCACCTATTTTAACACAAACAAATACACAGTGCACAGCGGTACTTCAAACAAAAACCCCAGACTCACACTGAGTGATTACATCATGCCTTTTCCCAGCATGGGGTCTCCCCCAGAATAGGTGTGGGACGAGGGGAAGGGGGGATTTGATTAATCTATTGTTGCCAGGTGAGAGTTGTATACAGCTTTGGCTGCTGGAGAAACATTTGTGGGAGAGTGTTAACTTTTCAACTTGGTTCATTTAACTGTAGAAAAAAACCCCAAACTCCTGAAAAAACCCAAGAGGATGCAGGGATTGCAGGGAGATGGGAACAGTCACGTTGAAGCCGTTCTGTCATATTGTCTTGGAAACTTCTATGTACTAACTATATCATTGCTGTCAGAAAAATAATTTCACATTTTTCATGAATTGATGGACTATGTGCATGCTATATAAAGTTATGGTCAGTCATTCTTGCTCAAATCAAAACAGTATCGCTTCGCGGCCAGCCGCGGTGGCGGATCACACGTCGAAATGCAACATGGATCCATCATGCAAAACATACCTTATGCTGGTGAACAGCAATGCTGGATCTTTTAGCAGGGTAGCAAAATGCAGAGATATTTATTGAATTTGACAAAAAATGTATTAGCTTACATTTAGTTTGCAATAGCTGAATATACCTTTAAGGGTTGATCAAGCACATTCCAAGATGCAAGCATAAGTGCTAGTTTATTATTACTGTATAAGTCAGGGATGGTAGTATTCAGGAGTATTTCAGTCCCAGTCCAACCCTGCTTTAAATTATCACCATAATTTTTAAGACAATTCAGTGGGGATGACTATACAATTTAGTTCTGCCCTTTAACTGCATTTTCTCACATCGAAAACTGCACAAATAAATATTAATCATCTCCCCCTCCCCTTACATGCTTTCACGTTAATGGTCAGCTGCATGAATTCATTTACATATAATAGTCTTTTGTGGATAAAATAGCATAAAACAAATAGGTACTTGTTTGGCAAAATATAGGTCTGGCTCCCTGTCATATGCTGTTGTAAGAAATACTTTGGTAAAGTGGGATAGGTAAGCTACTACTTTTACTGTATTTCTAATATGTGCTTTATCATGATTAACTCAGGCTTTTAGCCTGTTCTAAAACATACAGCACTTAACACTCGATGTTTCTTGCCTGTTTTCCTTTGTCCCCTCCCCGACCTCACTATATAGAGAGAGAAAAGTAGGCATGCTAAGTAGGGATAAAGGAAGAGAGAACAATAGAAATGGAGGGTAAAGTACTGAGAAGAGTGAACTAACAGGAAGGGAAAGAAAGAACAAAAGCCGAGAGAAGGACAGAAGGAACCATAGAAGACGGAGTAGCCAATAGTGTCACAAGGACAAATGGAATAAGATCAAGACAGACAGAGAGATTACTGTACCAAACTAGGAGATATATAGCGACAGCTTACGCAGGCTGAGCCCTGCAAGGCCTTCTGGAGGTCTACGATGAACGAGGACCGCTTCTGAACATTTGAAAATCTCAGTCTCGGTAGTGGCTGCCGTCAACACACAGCGTTGAAGAATCGTCCTTGTCATGCTCCCCGGTAAGATCGTGACCTTTCCCCCTTTCACAGTCTGTTTGATCGAGTGTGTGTAGTGTGAAGGTGTGTTCGTGTTCAGGTGTTGGAGGCGGTAGATTTGGTATAGCCTCGCGGGCTTCAGTTTAATTTTTGAGTGAGAATCAGTCTGGGAAGCCTCGGAATCATTTTGAATGTGTCCGTGTGTGTGTTATAGCTATACGGGCGTGGTTTTCCCATCAGCGTCGTGTTTATAGCTATACGGGCGTGGTTTTCCCCATCAGGGTCGTGTGGATAGCTATACAGGCGTGGTTTTCCCCATCAGGGTCGTGTGGATAGCTATACGGGCGTGGTTTTCCAATCAGCGTCGTGTTGATAGCTATACAGGCATGGTTTAGGTGTGCCGACAGCGAAAACAACCAGATGGTTCATCCAATCAACTGCCAAGTATTTGTCAACGTACGGCTCCCCAGATGGACTTGTGACAACAATTCCTCTGGCATGTCAGGTTAGATTTTGGGAAGTGGTCTCTGTCAATGTATAACAGGGAGATAGAACAAACAGGATGTCGGGGTGTTCTGACCTTGGCATGCATAACACAGTCGCCATGGAAACGCCTTCAATCAGCTCAGCTTGTCCTGGGACAATTACTGTTGGTCTTTGTTGGTTTGTCTATTGTCTCAACACCTCATTCTGTCTCTCATTTTCTCCTCAGTTCTCTCTTCAAATAAACTGTTGCTGTCCAAACAGTAAATATCTGTAAACACACGTGCACAATGAAACCTGCTCTGTGTGGAGAGAAATGAGCAAAAGCCATACTCCTGCGGTGGTTGTCTTTGGGTGTGGATAAATCCGAGGCTACAAATGGCTAATCTCAGACGTCAGACAATAGATGACTGTGTGGAAGCCCGTTAGCCAGGCACAGAGCCCAAAAGTTAACTTTAAAGGCTGCAGTGTGCATAACATTATGTCAGCAACATTTATTCTCAGGGCTGAAACTCTGCAGTGTGTCCGCGCAAAGACAAGTCTCAAGATAAAGTATCAATTAGAGTAAACAGAGTGAATGAATGAGTTCAGATAGGCGCCATACTTAGTGATATTTTTCATTCTATTTCATTTCTATTTTCTGACTTTCATTCTGATGCATGTGTTTATTCAATCTCTTTCTTGCCTGAATCTCCCCCACACATTCTCTTTTCTCTGCCATGTTAACTTTATTTACATTTTCACCTATGATTCAGTTCAAGGGCATTTTCCCCCCTTAAAGCAGGCAATAGCCTATATATTTTTTTTTCTGGTAAAAAAGGGTAGGCAAAACTGTACTTTCTTTATTTAAAACACATTCTTCAATGAAGTTCTTAATAGTTCATGTTCATCTAAAATATTCAGATGGATAATCAATAATCAATCAACCCAAAACTTTACATTATTTTAGCGACCTCGTAATGTTCAAAAAATACTTGCCGGTTGATTGGATGAATCGTCGTTTTCGCTGTCGGCACATCTAAACCACGCCCATACTGTAGCTATCAATGTGACGCTGATTGGTAAGTTCAGGACATTCTAAATGATTCCCAGGCTTTCCAGACTGATTCTCTAGGCGAAATTAAACTGCCGCTTGAGAGCTCAGAATGGCCTCGCGAGGCCAGTGCCGACCTACCTTTCTGTAAAAGAAACATCACAAACTGTGTTGTCATAATAATGTCTGCTTTAAAATGTATCTTGACTGCTGCATATGGCTGAATCAGAAGGGAATTATTGTATTAATTATTCTTTGGTGCTGCAGTGATGTGTCCGTGCAGTTTCACTTTATTTATAATTTATTTGTGGGGTCCGCGGGGGTCCGAAAAACCGTCAGTATCTGGTGGATGGATTATCTCGACAAAGGAGAAGTGCTCACTAACAGAGATTTAGACAGATTTGTAAACAATATTTGAGAGAAATAGGCCTTATAGAGAAAGTATTGCATATTTGAGTTCAGCTCATGATGAATGGGGGCAAAATCAAGTGTTGCGTTTACAATGTTGTTTAGTGTAGTTGTTAAAACACAATACATGAAATACAAGTACAATACTTAAAGAAACATTTGTAATTAATATAGAAAAACTAAATAAAACAGGATACCCTTACTTTGGATCATGTAAATATTTAATCCGATATACACAATGAATTCCCTACAACATTTAAAGCCTTTCCATATTCAGCTTTGAATAAGGTTTTAAGTTGTAATATTCCCAGCATGCTTGAGACTGGGTATAAAACAGCAGTGGTTGTTCACAGAGTCACTATTTGCCATTGGCCATCACTGTTAATTGGTTTCTATATAAAATATGTTCAACCAATGTACATCTTATCAATTTAAATATTTACTTTTTTCCTTTCTCATGTTATAAATAATGTAATGGCTCGTATTGTGCAAATACTGTATCTAATAAGTTGTTAAATATCCATCTTTTTCCCCATAGTTTGATCCCATAGTCTGATTTAATTAGCGTATTGTTCTCTAAACTGTTTTGAAAGACGTACAAATATTTAAGAATATACAGTAGGAATATCTATTTTTTGTTTTCTGTGTTGTTTTATCTTAAGTCCCCGTGTAACGTTATATTCCATGTTTGATGTAGTGGTGGGAAGGACATGAGTCCTGCCCCCTGTCCTTAGCGTAGCTATTTAGTCCCGTGGAGCAACCAACCAAAGACTCAGAGCAAGTTATTTTTGTTCATTTTGGTCAGTGTGTCTTTTATCACGTGAATGATTAATGAAATGCTGGAGATTATTTTCACTCAAATTGCAAAAGTAGTATCTTGGGCTATTGGAAGCATTTAGTGTGCAGCTGTGTTAGTAACAATATTGTTGGTCGTGCATTGACTCAATAGACTCGAAGACTCTCAAAGGAATCATGAGTCACGAGTCAGTAAAAAAACTGGTTCACTTTAAATAATTTGTTTACGACCGACTCATCAATTTTGCATTGTTATCTCCTATGTTTACATTGCAATACATGGCATTTTGTTTTACAACGCAGGACAGCAAGTTATTGTGTTTTCATGTGGGCCAAGATCAATTTTAAACAGTGCTTGTATCAACATGATATTTTTAGAGAACAAAGGAGACACATTTTCATTTTAAAATACACCCGTGTATTTGTGCTATACATGTGGGTAAGGTATAATATTCCATTACAGCAGAAATCACAGCTGCATTTTGTAAATAGGAGAAAAAAAAACACATTCCCCGCAGAAGAAAAGCCTGATATTAGTTGCAACATATGTTGGAATAGGATGGGGATGAATCAAACGTTTAAAGGAAAGGGTAATTTTTTCAATTTCAAAGAAAAGTGTGATGGGTCCTTTAAGAAAAAGCTAGATATCTATTGAATTGATGTAAAAATACAATAT
>JAODOY010005189.1:0-10531 GCA_025399855.1 Forbesichthys papilliferus | reverse complement strand
CTCTCTCTCTCTCTCTCTCTCTCTCTCTCTCTCTCTCTCTCTCTCTCTCTCTCTCTCTCTCACTTACACACACACACACCTCATTGTCTCCAACCCATTCACACTGACACACTTTTCAACCAATCCCTCAATCCCTTACGTACACAAACACACACATATACAAGCAAATCATTATTTTTTTTGCCTTACAGTACCGTAGTTAAATGCAGTTTAAATGGTATAGCATGTGTCATTATATGCCATCTACAAACACCTGTTCATTATGGAAGTGTTTCTCTGATCCAGAAACCTTTCATCATCTAATTAGCTGATAGCTTTCTCTGTCTGATTGAAGAGGTGTCTAATTAGTAGAATCAGATCTTAGTGTTTGGAGTATAAAGCTACTCAAATCACCCAGGGCAGGTTGTTGTTAAACCAAATAATAATGCATACAATTATCTGCAATATCACTCTAATGCTGATTTCGTTATTCTCATTTTGTCTTTCCTTTTATTTTCCCTCCTGCTCCATAGACACCCCTCCTCTCATTCCCCTCCTCTGACTCCCATCTTAACATATATCCCATCATCTCAACAGTATGCTGTAATGGTTCCAGTGTTATTGTAATACACACGAGCAGACAAGAACCCGAGTCAAAAGCTATAGGTCAAAACACAGGTGCTAAAACGGGAACACCAGGTCAAACATGGTTCAGGGAAACAATGCCATATAAATGCTACGTAGTAAGCTATAGGCTTAGCATAGTTGAGAGTGGGAGAGACACTACGTCCACAGACAGGAGAGAGAGAGACACTACGTCCACAGACAGACAGACAGGAGAGAGAGACACTACGTCCACAGACAGACAGGAGAGAGAGAGACACTACGTCCACAGACAGACAGGCAGACAGGAGAGAGAGAGACACTACGTCCACAGACAGACAGACAGACAGACAGGAGACAGAGAGACACTACGTCCACAGACAGACAGACAGGAGACAGAGAGACACTACGTCCACAGACAGACAGACAGACAGACAGACAGGAGAGAGAGACACTACGTCCACAGACAAACAGACAGACAGGAGAGAGAGAGAGAGAGAGAGAGAGAGAGAGACACTATATCCAAAGACAGACAGACAGACAGGAGAGAGAGACTACATGTCCAGACAAAAGAGCAGATTAGCAACACAGGTGTTCATTATTCCGGTGATTGTGGAACCGGGAGGAACGCGGAGTGTCGATGATGTGGATGTCTGGGCTTGGGGCATAGAGAGGGAGTCTGAGGAGAGCCGAAGGCGGGTAGGGGTGATGACGGGCTGCGTGCCCGCGTGCGTGCGCAAGGCTCCAACGTGACATATGCTCTCGCATAGGTAGACACGCCTTCCTGTCTTCCGGTCGTGTTATTGCCATTCAGGATGACGGGTATGGTGACCCACTGAGCCAAACTAACCACCGTGTGTGTGTGTGTGTGTGCACGTGGGCGCGTGTGCGCGTGTGTGTGCGTGCGTGCGTGCGTGTGTGTCATTCCAGATGCCTGACGCCGGCTCATGTCACGATCCTCCGCCTGCTGTTTTCCCAGAAGACCGTGAACACATCGCCTAGTCCTGTGTGCTCCCCCTCTAACCAGCTGTGCCCCCCCCACCACACACACACACACACACACACACCCCACCCCCCATCTACCCAATTCAAAAAAGACGACGGGCTCCATTCCTCCCACCCTTGACCAATCAAAGCAGCTTCCCAGAGGTCGCCATAGCAACCGGTTTCATTCAAAGCATCGCCGGTGTCCTTCCACCGCACGGAGAGTAGAGCGGGTCAACGACGGAGAGAGAGAGAGAGAGAGAGGGAGAGAGAGAGAGAGACATTCAGACGTTAAGCAGCACCGGGCTGATTTACAAAGCAAAAACATTTTCTCGTGACCAAGCTCTACAGCTGCTTTGGGCCCACCCAGGGCGTTGCCATAACAACGCCCCCCACGGACTCTACGGTGCCGGCGGAACTCAAACCAAGTAGGCGGAAATAATTGGGATATTAACTTTTTCCCCCCCCTCTGATGAAACCTAGAGGATTCCTCAAGATGGTGACTCACAAGAGGTGATGCTGCATGCCAGCGCTGGCATGCAGCCTCCACAGCCTCTGAAAACACGCCAGGTTTCCGAGCTCGTCCATTTTTAACAAGGCGCTATACCTGGTAGATGTTCAAACGCACCACACCCACACCCACACATGCTTGAAAATACGCATACGCACACACGTACAACACACACGCACATACACTACACACACACGCGTGCACACGTATGCTCTCTCTCTCTCTCACTCATGAACACATACATTCGCACACACACTACACACACACTATCACACACACACACATGCTTGAAAATACGCATACGCACACATGTACAACACACACATACACTCACACACACGCACGCACGTACACTCTCTCTCTCTCTCTCTCTCTCTCTCACTCATGGACACACATGCATTCACACACGCACGCACACACTACACATACACGCACGCTTGAAAATATGCATATGCACACACGTACAACACACACACACACACTCTCACACACAAATACATACACACACGTACGCTCTCTCTCTCTCTCTCTCTCTCTCTCTCTCTCTCTCTCACTAACACATACATTCACACACACACACACACACACACACACACATGCACGTGCGCTCTCTCTCTCTCTCATGAAAACCTACATTCGCACACGCACACACTCACACACACACAAACACACACACACGCGCACGTACGCTCGCTCTCTCTCTCTCTCACTCACGAACACATACATTCTCACACGCACACACACACACAAACACACACACACACGCACGTATGCTCTCTCTCTCTCACTCTCTCTCACTCACGAACACACATACATTCGAACATGCACCAACTCACACGCACGCTTGAAAATATGCACACACACACACACACACACACTCTCAAACACGCATCAAGCAGAACCTTGGTGAGAAGCTGGCAGCTTAGTGAGAAGTTCAGAGACGTGCTGCTGGCTTGTTATTGGCCTCGCCGCTCATTCTGACTAATCATCTTTTTAATTAATGGCGACGGCGACGGGAAAATCTTTGCACTTTTCCTTCCCGCCCGGCGAGAGAGGCACACCTGAAACCAATTAGCGACAACTGCGCTGGTCGGCGTTTAGACGCAGGAGAGAGAGAGAGAGGGGGAGAGAGAGAGGGAGAGGTACTCACAAGGGACAGTAGCAAAAGATACGCAAATAAAAAGACCTATCATGAGGCCGAGGGGGGTATATCCTTGGAAGCTTGTAGGACCCTCTTTCAGACAGACAGGTAGAGGGAGGGGGAATGTGTGGGGGTGGGGGGGTTGTCAGGGCAAACCAACGAGGCAGCCGGTGGCTGGATCAAAAGATAACCGGCCTGTGTGAGTCAGCAGGCAAAGGCCCGGGCCTCTCGACTGGCAGGACACACTGGCAGCTAATTGTCATTCTCAACACCCTCTGTTACAGAGACACAGGGAAGGGAGAGATGGGGGGGGGGATGGGGGGGGGGGGCTTTGAGAGATTGGACGGCCGCCACAATCGAGGCCAATTAAGAACATTTGATTATATGACTTGATCTTGGCAGTCAGGTGGCAGTCAAAACAGACAGGACTAAAGAGAGAGAGAGAGAGAGAGAGGGAAAGAGAGAGAGAGAGAGAGAGAGGGAGATAAAGAGAGGCAGAGAGAGAGCTGGAGAGAGAGAGAGCAAGAGAGGGAGAGGTGGCAGGTGTTTTTCAAAGCATTGACTCCATTCCTTCATAACTGAGTTAGTCGCCCTCCCACCCTGTTCTCATCCGTATCAGAAGCACAAGGTTATGAGTCTGCATCACCCTGTCCCTAGATTATAGATGGATTCATAGATAGACAGACAGACAGACATGCCTAGACAGATTTATAGACAGATAGATGGATAGACAGATGGATAGATGGATAGACAGATAGATAGACATATAGACAGATGTATAAATAAATAAATATTTATGGATTAACAGACAGACAGATGCATAAATGGACAGACAGACAGACAGACAGACAGACAGGAGGGACATCAGTGATAGGACACATTAGGAAGAGGCCATATTTAGTTTTTCTGTCGACTGAAACAAAATGTTCTTTCCTCCTGACGGCTTTCTTATTCAGTAGACACACACACACACACACACACACACACGTGGACGCACATGCGCGCACACACACACATACACGCATGCAGTTGTGGATGCACGCACACACACACACATGCAGATGTGCATACAAGTACACGCACACTCTCACTCTTTCATCCGTGTGCCGCCCCCCCCCCCTCTCTCCGCCAGGACCCAGACCAGAGGGAGGCCCCTCCCCCACCCCGTCGGGCCTGAGGGGCCCTTGTCTGATTAACAGACGCAGCGTGAGAGCCTCTTATCTGAGAGAAGGCTCCTCCGCGTGTGCCACCCAGGCTCCAACCTCAGAGGCAACAGACACTTTGGCTCCTTCTCGCAGACGGACAGACACCCTTCGCCCCGGTAACGTCCACCCGACCCCCGGCCCCCGACCCCTGACCCCCGACGCCCGGCGTTTCACCCTGACCTGGTGGTTTGGCTCCTGGTGTCGTCACTTCGATTCTGTGAGTGCACGCCGCAATCTTCAAGCCCTGCCCGCCCCTCCGTCGCTACCTCTCCTCTCATGCATCCTCTGTTCTCTCTCTCTCTCTCTCTCTCTCTCTCCCCCTCTCCATCCCCCCCTTTCTTTCATTCCTGCGTTGGTGGTTGTTCAGTCTGTCCGTGTGCTGGTTCGACTTCGGTTAACACGAAGCCCACGAGCGCCGCTGCTGCTGTCGGTTGGAATAAGGCATCTACATATGTTTACTAGGTGTGTGTGTGTGTGTGTGTGTGTGTGTGTGTGTGTGTGTGTGTGTGTGTGTGTTATGGACTAGATGCTTTGCCATATGTGTGAGGCTACGGGGCAACGAGTGTGTGTGTGTCTAGCATTTGTAGTTTGGAAGTTTTTTTGTTTTGTGGTATTTGTCGTTTTTCAAGACACCTTTCTGAAAAGCGTATTTGCTTCAGTATGAATGAGCTTGCTATATGCAATCGACTATTCTTTCAGTTTTAATGGGCTCTGTGGGCCAAGCGAGTCTCACTTGCTGTAGTGATATTAATCTTGTTGCCATAGCTGCCCTCACCATCGCTCACTGTGAAGTCTAGCTTTCTGCAGTGGGTGAACCATACAGTATACATCTATGGGGTGAACGCACCAGTGTCACTTTAGTCAGTAAGACTACAACGCTACAATGCTCACAGTTATGAACAGTTTATACATTGATTGTATTTCATGTTGAGTGATTCATATGTTTATTATTTTTGTATGGGAAAATTCAGCAGAAACCTGATGAAGACCCATTCATTTCAATCAGGTGTGTTGGTGCAGGTAGACATCTTAACATGCAGGGGAAGAATGCAAACACTTGCCTGTCTTAGAGGATAATTTCACAACTAGGTCCGGGGGTGTATCCAGGCTCTACGCTTTCGCCGGCGTGCTGCCACGTCGGGGGCACTAACCACCGCCCAAGGCATCGCGGCAGATCTTCCCCTCCCTGTTCCTGCACGTTTTATGTTCTCTAATCAGCCTGCGTGCTTTGAGTGTTTGTTCTTTTCCCCTTGCGGGTTATAACTTGCGTTGAGCGTGCTTAACGCCATTAAAACTCCTGTACGTTTCTCTCAGTCCTATGTGTTGTCTCGATCCGAGTGAAATGTCACAGATACGTATATATTTTGGATGAGGCCGTACCTCATACCCATTAAATGTTATGAAGAGGCTGTGCACCTTTAAACTTCACATTGCATCCATCAGAACTCCGTTAAGACAAAAACAATCTGCTCCCAGCCTTAAAAGAGCTTCTGTCTGGGGACACCATTACCTTCAGTAAGTAAGGCTAGAGGAGGATAACCATTATGGGTCCTCCGTCATTTCTCTTACTGCCCTGGCGGCAGTGGCAAGCGCAGGTAAATCTTTTGCTTAGTGCCTCGTGTTGTAGTGTGTCTGTGACGAGGCTGGGCATCGCCTTGGTTACCGCCAGGGTCGCTCTCTCACTTTCCGTCGTCAACCTGGCAAGATGTATCAATATCCTTCCTGCCTGGTCTCCATGAAGGAGAATCACCATTAGTTAGCTTCAGTTTCTCGAGGTTATAATGGGTTTCCTTTTACCTTGGGCGGAATAAAGCAACGTTTAAAAGAAGCCTCGCTATGAAT
This sequence comes from Forbesichthys papilliferus, assembly GCA_025399855.1. Classification (NCBI taxonomy): domain Eukaryota; kingdom Metazoa; phylum Chordata; class Actinopteri; order Percopsiformes; family Amblyopsidae; genus Forbesichthys; species Forbesichthys papilliferus. The sequence continues at coordinate 4,266 of JAODOY010005189.1, read as the reverse complement.
GAGCCATGAAAATATCTGGTAATAGTAATAATAGCACACATTTTAGCTGCGTGTCCCACTTTTGGAGAGCACATTACTTCGGGAAGAAAACAGAATTATACAATACACATTTTCAGTTGATATGCACTTCATACTGTACATGGGTGTACGTGTTTAATGTGTTTCCACAATCCAGTTTAATACAATTTCCTTGGAATTACTGTACCTGTCAAAATGTGAAGACGTCTGGCCACGAAGAAAGCTTAAGAGCATTAGCCTGCTCACCACCGTGAATCTGTGGCTGTCATGACATTAGGGTAATGACATTCTATATCTCACTGGCGTGATGGCGGTTTTAAAAGGTCATCTCGGGAGCACAGTCGGGGGAAGAAAGGAGATCAAGTTTGATGTGGTTGCCAATTTATGACCCCACTATAAATGTGTAATAATTCAGTTACGGCACATCACACTGGTAGTAAGATTAGGCTTGAATTATTCATGTCGATTTATAGAAATCCTAACAGGCACTTGTTTTGTTAGTTGATCTCTGTGTGAAAATGCCAAAGAGATGTTGCATGATAACGGTAGATCAAAGCAACAACATTGGTATGAATGTTGCCTGCGTGATGAATTGTCAGTCTACAGTGTGGAAGACTTTTCATATCGTCGTCTGAGCCTGAGTGTGCTCTGTCTGCCATCTCTTCCTCTCTGTTAGGGGAAGATTGCAAGTTGTGACTCGTGACAATAACAACCTGTTCTGAAAGTGAGTTAGTCTGTTGTAGCTACATCAGAGCATGACATAATATGAAATACTTTATATACAGTATACTGTGTGTGTGTGTGTATGTGTGTAACTCTGAGAAACTTCCACCACATCAATAATTAAATATTTAAAGAGGTTCAAAATCCACTCCGATAATGTTCAAGCTTCTACATGAATCAGAAATGAATCTTTAGTCGACTATTTCTTTACTAATTCTGCCGATGTTTTCCCTTCTGCTTTCCAGTAAATCCACTACAGGTTCTGTAAAAAAAATGTATAAACCTGTAACTTAGAGTTCTTATCACCTCCTGCATTTGGTTTTCCTCTCCATTGCCATTGCTCTTGAAGTAGTAAAATAACATAGTCTGTCTTCGACAAACCTTCATGGTAGGGGGTTAGGCATCTTGGTCAAGGATGCTTACAGGTAGGTCAACACCGGGGTTCGAACCCACGACCTTCCATCTGGGACCCAGACCACCATCCACCATCCTGTCCCCCCGGTCTAGATTGACAATGCCTCTAGCTTGACGATGCGTCTTGTAAGATTGTCCCAAACATATCCCAAATGTTCCATAGCCTCACACTGACCTTATTAAGGCCCCTCGTCCCAATTTCCACGTCAACTGCCAGCGGTGTTACCCCACCCCAATAGATCCATCTCCATTAACGAACCCAGGAAATAAACGTGGCCCTAAAATGCTTCCCTGGGGTGTACTGCGCTCCACCGCATACCTTGTTCCTTGCCAACTCTAACTGATATTGATCTTCGGTTGAAAAGGGCTTTTATCCATCTAAACATTCTCTTTCCCGCAAAATCCTATCTGATTCCATTTTATCAGTTACCCTTCATTCTAAATCATATCACATGCTTTCACAGACTTTATTCATTTGAGCTTTTTTATTTATATATATATATATTTTTAAAGCTTGCTGTCAAAAAATAAATAAATGGCTCCCCACTCTTAGCCTGGCTCCGTCTGACTATTGCTCTCAGCTCAGGTGTCACTGAGTTTATAGTCTGGAGACCCTGTGCACGTTTGCACAGCCACCTTGGATAGAGGATCAACCGGCGACCAGTTGGGAGTGGCTAAGTGCAATGACGTTGTGACGTTGACGTCAAGCCTTTGTGTCTAATCGATGGTACAGCCAGATGCCAATTGGTTAAAGGCAGAGCCATGTAGAAGAGGAGTTGGGTCATCTACAGCTACTGAGTGTAGGCTTAAAGGTGAACGTGCCTTTGCTGACAGCTCCATTTTAAATCCCTTCTTAAAACCAACCGTTTTTCCTTGGCTTTTTGTCACGGTTCGCGGCCGCTCCGGCAGCAGACCACGCAGAGCCACCGGTTCAGCACCAGACAGCGCCCCCAGCACGTCTTCGGCTCTCGATTAGCCACACGTGCAGAAGCTTCACCTCCGCTTCCTGGGCGGAGGGTTTAAGAGACAATCCTCCCCAGCACCTGTTGCCAGTTCATTGCAATCCTCGAAGGGCATGTTCCAGCGATCCCGACAGTCACGTCTGTCCGCTCCTTGCCGCAGTCCCGTCTGCAACTCAGCGCCTTTCGCCTCCAGCGATCCCGACAGTCACGTCTGTCCGCTCCTTGCCGCATTACGCTGCTACTCGCCATCAGCGTTCACCACGCTGCTACTCGTTGTCAGCGCTTGCCGCACTGCAACCCTACGACCCTCACCAGCGGTTGTTCCAACACCTGCGGACTCCTTCATAATAAATAAAGACTGTATTATTCACTTCTCTTGTCTACTGCCTCTCCTTCCCGCAATTGGGTCCGCCTCCCTCGGCCGTATCCTGACACTTTTAGCACCTGAGGTTGACATTTGTTTAAGTAGAATTGTTGCTGTTAAAGTTATTCTGTATGTTTCTGTGTGTGATCTATGTATCTTGTGACATTTATTTTTATTTTTCCTGTACGGCACGGTTGTTTTTAAAGGGCTTTATAAATAAATTTGTTCGCTTGATCTCCGTTCACTCCAATGGACTGTTTTTACACAGCAATCGTGGAGCCTCAAAACAGTTCCCGGACGTTAGCCACAAATACTAGAAACACCAAATAAATGATATTATAAATGTAAATCAGTGCATTTATTGACCACTAATTACCAAAAGATTTAGTTATATATCTGTATCGATTCAAATTGCCCACCAAGCACTTGCTGGAACTCTCCATGAACCATGTGACCGTTTAAACTGCCGTCGGCTCACATTTTTCTTTCCATGGCTCTGGTTAAAGGCTGCTCCAGTCGTTTTTAACCAGAGGTCTATGTCCATTAGGATGCAGGGACTGTACATAATCACCAATGGAGTGTGTTCAGACCCTATTCAGACAGTAAATGTTGGATATGGTTACAGCGGGCTTCCAGACTACCCCTCTGTCTTCTAAACGCCACTTTGATAAATTGGTATTATTGTTAGTTTAATTATTCTCTCCCTAGTTTGCATAAATGAGACATCAACACAGTGGGGTTACGGATCCGTTCCTGGCATATGTACATGAAGCACTGCCATTCTTTTGGCAGCTGTCTCTCCTCTAAAGAAGCACCAGTCTATCCCAACGTGTATCACGTTAGCGACTCCATCTTGAAAGCTTGTTGATATTTGAACACGATCAAAACAGAAGCCCAACCACTGCCATCAACACTGAACACTGACTGCCAAGGCTGGGATAGTGCTGCGTAGAAACACCAGATTCTTTTTTCAGCACACATATGGGCAGCAAGTGGAGGGCGAGGAGATCTTTACTGGATGTGTACTGCTCTCCTCAGTACATGAAAAAGTTGAATAACACTTGATTACATGTGAAAAAAACCTTCCTGTTTCCTCCTGTGGATTCCTGCAACCCTCCTTTACCTACATTACTTATATTATCGGCGTTATGCACCTTACCAAATGCCCTGCGCTAATGTCTCTTCTCTTCATTAGAAACCGCTAGAATCTGACCTCTGCTGACATTGTCTGTATTCACTCCAGTTTAGCCTACTTGCATTATTTATATATATATATATATATATATATATATAATGTGTATTATTAGTAATAGTCTATAATTTAACTCAACACAGCACCAATCATGCGGCCATCATTTCAGAATAAGTGCAAAGCATGTCAGAAAATGAACTCATCTCATACTTGCAACTGCTCTAATTACATTCACACCGTAGGGTCAAACTCTATGCAACCTACGCCATTTAAATCCCAAAAGCTGCAGGCCCAGGCTGTATCTTGTGCAACAACCTCTCACAGATGCTGTCTCGCACAGCTCTATGCTTTGTCCCTCTCAGACATATTCAGCTGTACCAAGGCGGCATATCCATTACATTAAAAGCTGTTGGGTGGCCCATCACCGCTCATGATAGAGACATTTATCAAAGTGTGCGTGTCTGTGTGTGTGTGTGCGTGTCTGTCTGTGTGTGTGTGTGTGTGTCTGTATGTCTCTGTGTATCTGTGTGTAGTGTGTGTGTATCTGTGTGTGTGTGTGTGTGTGTGTGTGTGTGTGTGTGTGTGTGTGGGAG
>JAODOY010005188.1:0-10532 GCA_025399855.1 Forbesichthys papilliferus | reverse complement strand
TTTAAAAAACCCACACCCCCCCCCCCCCCCCCCTCTTTCCCGTAAATGCGATACAGGGGGAGATGTCGCAGGCCACATATAAGCTAACTGGCACTTTAAAAGGTACACGTCTTTTTCTTTTACAGCCCCCTCTCCCACACACACACACACACGCACACGTGTGCACACACACACGCACACAAAACTTCAAGCTCAAAACAAACTCCCACAGAAGCTCAACCCCACACACTGAAACGCATTGCAAAGCCAAGCTTTGCATCATTGTTGTGAGCGGTGTTCGCCACTTTATGTTCCTATTTACGGAGCCTACCGGAAAATGTTTTCAGCACGCACAGAGAACGGTAAGCTGGCAAAATACAAGAAAACCGTTGATACTCAAAAACGATAATGGTCTTGCTTCGATTTCAGGATTTCAGGGAATGCATGTGTGTTCGCGTGTACTGTACGTGTATGCGTACCGTGTGAGTGCAGGTAAACATAGTTCCTGATGTTTTCATCCATTCTCACCTGCTCTCTTTTGTCTACGCTAATCGCTTCCAGACCTTTCTGTCCCTCCACCCCACCCCAGCCCCTCCTCCCTGTGATTGATTGTTCTTACACGGGTGGGTGGCTTTACTAAAATGGCCACTACATGGTCCCTCGCTAAGACTGTGAAGCCCTATTACTTAACATGCACTCGGCTCAACGCACATGCTGAGGGAGAGAGGGGGAGATAGAGAGAGAGAGAGAGAGAGTCTGCGTGGAATACTAATAAACGGATGCACTAAAGAAAACGAAAAGGGGAAGAATTACTGCCTGTGTCTTGGTGCTATACGATGCTGAGATTTAATGCGTTTCAGTATTTACGCGTGCGTGCGTGTGTGGGGGGGTTATCCATGACTGTTTGTGTAAAATGTGGCGGTGTAAAACCGTACACGCATGCAGACTTATGGGATACTCCACCTTCCATATCTGTATCTGCCGTCAAGTCGTGCCCGAAGCCTGTGCACGGGGATAGAGTCGGTGTAGCGTTAGCGTGATTAAAAGGCGCAAGATAACGGAGTTACCGCGATTACGGCGAAGCCTCCGCAGCGACGGGGATATAGGCCAGCCGTGTCAGACACGCGCCTCTTCCCGTTGGCTTGGCTGAGCTCACCGTTAAGGAGATCCTGAGGTGGTAAATGTTTAGTGGATCGGGATCGAGTGACGTGCGTGTGTGCTCGTGCACGACGTGTGTGCACGAGACGAGCACGATATTTTCTTCCAATTGTATCCGTGAGCATGTGTGTGCGCGCCTGCGAGGTTATGTGTGTGTGTGTGCATGTGGTGAAATGCATCAAATTTTAATGGGTGCACAGGAGCTGGCTAGGCCTCATTATCACAATTTCTTTTGGGGGAAGAGTTTGGAACGTAGAGAACTTCTTTTATTGCGACAATTCCAACTTGCTGGGAAAAAAAGAGGCTTTTCTATAAATAGCCCACAGATTCAATGAGCTTTGAATGTATTCAATTCCCTCTCATGCTACAGACAGTATCTTTCTATATTTGCTTCTAGTCGTCACATATAACCTAAATACCATAAGCTGTGTGGATTAAAATGACTTGGTAGTCATAGTCTCCCTATTATTATTATTATTATTATTATTATTATTTCGACCTTGTTTTGGGTATGGAAATACTGTAGTTTTTCAATCCCTCCTGATTCAATAGCGGTTCACTTGAAAGGTGGATGCCTTTCACTCCTGGTCAGCTTCCATCAGAGAGGTAAACCATTGCTCCGAGGTTAGCGCGGTGAAAAGATTCCCATCCTAGCTCACGGCAGCTCTCGCCCGGAGTTCATTTATATTGGAGGGCGAGGGGGCGGACAAGGGGGGGGTAAAAACAGGGCATTCTGTGGTACATTAGTGACCAGATATACTGACAGATTTGCGCTATGGTTATGGCACTTAGGGGTGCTTCTCAACAGCTTCTAAAACCCCCTCCCTCCGCACTGGAGATGAGGTGGAGAACAAACACTGATTAGGATTTGGAGGTGATGTGTGTGTGTGTGTAGGTGTGTGAGTTCAGGCGTGTGTGTGTGCGGGCGTGCATTTGTGAGTGTTTGCTTTCGGGTGTGTGTTTGTGCGTGCACACGCGCATGATTTTGCGTGCGTGCGTGCGTGTGTTATGGATGTCGTCTGCCTTGCCAGGCTGTGGCGTCCCCCCACTGACAGCGGGCGCAGCGTGATGGAGCGCTGGCGGGCGGCGACGCCGATGGTGGAGGTTCACCTTCAGCGCCCCGGAGTCGGACCTTGGAGCGGGCCTCTTTGTGTCTAATCCCTCAAGCTGACGTGTTGTGAAACACCAAATCATGCTCTTCCACACTGAGCGGTCGCTAATGAGTATATCGTTCAAAGTTTATAATAATAATATATTTCTTCCTAATTTCTGAAGCTAATTAGCTATTACCGTCTTGTTACGTCACTTAACATAGAGTTAACCCACTGTATGCATTCTGTACCTGAACGCTATAATGTGACACTATTGTGCCGGTTGTGGGAAAGCGATATAATAACGTGAGCTTGCCCTTTACTGTCATAGAGCCGAGAGTAGTCGGGCGACATTCGCTCAGCGTGAAGCCTGACCTAATCACCTGGGCTCACGTCATTTGGCCAGAGAGGATATGGTATAGTGTGAGAGCCGCACATCAACGCTCCATCGTATCGGCTGTCTCCATAGGCTGCCGACACCTCCATTTTGAGACGGGAAGTAAGCTTGACGCTTGTGTAATTAACAGACAAGCAAAAAAGAAGAGGAATTTGCACAGCTTTCCCACTAACATCACCCCCACACACACACACACACCTTTTCAACACCACACCACCCCTTCCCGGGAAACAACCGTGTAGACGGAGGAGCTGAGTCCATGAAACGCCATCTATTCTTGGTTTGCGTTGCGCTCGTCCTATATTTCTGCAAGGCAGTTGCAGTTTCACCCACCGTAGAGCGGGTGGGGGGTGGGGTGGGGTGGGGGGCATGGGGGACACAGTGTGTGGCTGAAACGGTAAAATAGCTGGCCGTGACAGAAGAAATGAGGCCAGGTGTTCTTCTAGCATGTTCCAAATAACGTAATGCTTAGACCTTAACTATAAATACATTAATCACAACTGTTGTACTTGAGACCTGCTTACACAAAGCTGTGTGTAAACTACCGTACAATCTAATCTTGGACTATGTTCATACAGCGATGCATTCTGGGTATTATACTGTATCTCTACCCAATCAATTTAAATTGTGATTGCCCTAACAAGGTAAAGGGAAACGCATTGAATGGTTGATGCACATTGAACATATCAGTATTGATTAGGCAATTGTCCTGAAAGTAAACACACATTTACTGATGAATAACTTAATTATGGTTTATTATATCTGTATCGTAGCATTCATCTGAAATTGTTCATCAAAATTGGTGTCAGGCCATTTTTTTCCTCTGTTGAAAGAAAACAGATCCATTGAAATAAATGACCTGAACTTGTTTTTCCACTGCATTAATTGACTTGGTGATATCGTGATATAATCCTATTTTTAGGGGGCGGGAGGTAAATATATATAAACATTTCTCTTTACTTCATCTTTACACTACCTCCTCTATCTATCCCTGTCATTTTAATGCACTGGCTGGTGGGCAGTGAGATGATGAGTATTGTTTTTTATTGATTTCCCTTGCCTGAGGACCTGGTAACTGGGAGTCGTCTCTTAACAGGGATGAGCCCAATGCTTGGTCGGCCTGGGGAGCGGGGAGGGTCAAACGCACCCACGGGGGAAGGGGGGGCGGGGTGGGATGGGGGGGGGGGGGGGCAAGAATCGGGTCCATTTCGGAGGCGAACACATCCATAAATTTTAACATGCATAGTTAACGGGGAAAGTTTGGAAAAGTTCCGTGTCTGTTTATATCTTCCGGTCACCCTTGAGGTCACAATAATCCGTCCTTCACTGAGACAACGTGATTGGTTCTACCTACAGCAAGTCCCCCAGTTATAATTGAAGTAAATAGGCCCAAATCTTCAGTCAGCCCCACAGGACTTAAGTGTAATCCACTGTGAACCTACCAAACATAATCAACAGAGCAGGTTATCTGGACAAATGTGAGCCATTATTTCACACCTTTTTTTGAAGAAATGATAAATTGGGATGGACTAACATGAAAATGAATTATGGTCAGCCTCCTGCATTGGCATGAAATAGGACATGAAACATTCCATTAACCATATATTTAAAATTTAAAATGAAGCCAGAAGTCTTTCCTTGCAGAAAACATGCATGCTTCAGACATTAAATAATATATTGTCTGTAAAAAATGTAATTTATTTTTGAAACCAAAATGTAATTGAATAAAAATGTGTATTTTATGTGTAAGCAGCATTAAGTGATCTGGCCTGTTAGCAAAGTTAGCATCACGGTAGCATTAGGCTAAAGCCATGCATACACATCAGTACAGATATGTAGATGAGCAGTGCGACGTTGAACCCTCGCACCGATTGAGCCATTGCTCCGCCATACTGGATGTGTTAGGATCAACGATATTTCACACGTAGGACCCAGCAGAAGGCGTCCTCCCAAACACAAGCCCGACGTATTCATCACTTTATTTGTTTGTTTATGTTTGTGTTTAAACAAAATAATAATAATCACAAACAGCTAACAATAATAGTAATCACAAATAGCTCCTCTCAAAGCAAACATTTCCCAAAAAGAAATATATAAATAAAGGTGTAACATAAAATTTGAAGAATCTTCTGTATTTTCATCCACCTGTATAATCAAAAGGAAATGTGTTGGTCGCTGCAGCTGAAACGAAAACCCGAGCTTCGCTAATGTGTCTCTGCCCCACACAAATGCCTGCAGAGTCCTTCCCCTTTATCTGCATGGCCCTCCCTTCTCTCTCTCATTCTGCCTTGCATGTCGCTGGCTAATGTTTATGCAGCAGATACAACATTAATTAAGGCTTGGCTTAGCGCTGATTGGACCCATTGCTGCAGAATGTTGGTGGCTCCTGGTATACATTAGATCTTATGGTGCGCATGCTCCCTTAAACCTCTCTAAGGGAGCATCTCACACACAAAGTAGATGAACTCATTCAGTCTAAACACATGGCATCAAGTGCATTTGACCACCCCTCTCTCTCTCTCTCTCTCTCTCTATCGCTCACACACACACACACACAGTGTCTTTTACAACCAGGCCCCTTAAGTAGTGCAGCATCTCGAGTGTGTATGTGATTTAACACCAAACACAAGGTGCTGACAAAGGAATGAGTTTAACTATGCGACGACTGTCACCCGCCCTACCCCAACCCCCAAACTGCCCTCAGTTTCACCTTTCGCGCTACACAAGGTAAATGAACTGTAAGTAACGGCGCATTTAAACGCCCTAATCCTCGCGACGTGAAAGGGGCAGCTAGCTATCTTTGAAAGCAACTGACATGGAATGATGTTTGCTGACACCGCATGCTAAATCACTTATTGGCTCTTTTGTCTTTGGCGAGCGAATGAGAGAGGAAGACACCTTCATGGGTGGCCTAGACACCCCCCTGAGATGGAGGGAAAGGGGGACATTGTACCCGCTAACTACCAGTCTTAAAGTCAGCCAACGACCAATCTTAAGTTGTCGTTTCTATCTCAGCCCACCCTTTTTCGACACACTACAATGGCGGGGTGCTTGTAAAAACAGCAACTGTCACAAGAGATCGTGCAACAAACCTATAGTCTTCTGTCTTTAAAAAAAAAGCAAGGGCGGTGACAAACACTATTTGTTGGGATCAATTAGGCTGATTGGCTAAGGCCCTGTCTTGGCTAGCCTACGGGGTTGACAGTTGGACACAAGTTGTCCAATTAAGCCAGCACAGGCCCTTGCCAATAATGGCTGAATAATGGGCCTTACGGGGACGTGATTAATCTCCAACCATTGAGCGTCTTAAAAACCATAACCCGTTCCTTTCTCAGATTACAATCAATATGCCCCCCCCCCCCCTGTGGCTTCGACAGCAGCCCCACCCAAGGGACCGAAGGATGGAAGGATGTTGGTGCACTGTTGTTGTTTTTTTTAGCGTTTTCTCCCGTTTTCGGCTAACCTCGCAGCAGATGTCAACATCTGTTCCTCCCAACTCAGACAGACACATCGCAGAACCCAGATCACACCATTCGCACATCATTCGCTCCCAGACGGTGTGGTGAGACCGTCTCCTCGTTCACCGGCATTCGCTGTGCGCTCATGTGACGCCCATGCTCCCAGGAACGTTGAGGAGAAGAAGGGGACGCGCTGCGTTTGTGTACTACCCCCGAACAGAGGTTGTGAAGTGAGGGTGGGAGGTGTGGGAGGTGGGTGGGGTGGGGGGGCAGCATTGACACAAGCGAGACACACCGTCTCTCGGCGAAAGGGGCGAGACGACTTTCACGAGGGGAAGAAGTGTGAAGTCGCCGACGCTGCCTTGTCTTTGTCTCCATCTCCTTCTCCCTCTCCTTCTTGACTCCTGAATGAATGCGGAGTATGTGAAAGACTTTCCTTTCTTGTCGCCAGCGTCGTCAGCGCAGAGCGGTGTTTTGACGCTTCGTCACGAGTTCGCGGCGGTTGTAATAACACGGCGTGCGCATCCTAATCTCTCCCTGACAAAGTTGAGCTACGCAGTCGCCTGATCGCACGCCCAGAGATGCTAACAACACCCCCATAAATGGACCATTTGGAGGGAGAGAGAGAGAGAGGGAGAGAGAGAGAGAGAGAGGTGTGTACGTGTGTTGGCATGTGTGTGGGAGGATATAGAATATTAATGTGGGACATTCAATGCACAGTGCAACGCTGTCGATCGATGTAGCGTTCGTGTTCATGTTTGCGTGCCGTTCCAAATTGTTGCACGGACTGTATTTTGCTTTGCTGTTTCGTTTGATGCCGTGGCAACATTGCCACTGCAACGTTTATGCCAATAAAGCCCATTGAACTGAATTGATTTAGGGAGGAGGAGAGAGAGAGAGAGAGAGAGAGAAAGAGAAGGAAATGGGGAGAGAGGGATGCTTTTCTGCCTCCCTTGCTAATCCCGTCTTCCTTTGCTTCCTCCCTGATAGAACCCTGCATAATGTAGGGGGAGGGAGGGGGGGGGGGGGGACGCAGTGCTGGTGTCTAGTGTGTCGTGGTGTTTCCTGCCGGATGCCACACACCCCTTCTTAGTGTTTGCTTTGGTGATCTCAAAACATGTTGCTATTCTGGTCCCTTGAACACCGCACGCTCATTTACTGTACCTCTGTCTCTTCTATGGCTATTCCCCTGCCCTCTCTCTCTCTCTCTCTCTCTCTCTCTCTCTCTTTCTCTCTCTCTGAGGAGGGAACAAACGGCTTCTCCTTCCATTCTCCCTTCCTCTCTTAGCAGAGCATGAGAGGGTTCAACAACAGAACGGACACCGTTAACAGGGAGATGTAACTATCCTGTCAATCACAGCAGTCAGGAAGGGTGGGTGTGGGCGGGTAGATGTGGGTAGATGTGTTCTCGAGCACAACAGCAACAATGTGGAGGTAATGCAGCCATCCTACCCTACCTTAGACCCTCAAAAAGGATGTTCATACTCTCGTTTCTTTTGACACCCTTCAACAAGGGGGCACGCACGCACACACACACACACACACCAGTGTCCTAGTGTTTGTCTGTACATTATTGGTTGCTAGCATACATCAGAGAGAGAGACGGAGGGAGAGAGAGAGGCTGACAAATTTGTCTGGAATATTTAAACACAGATGGTGGATAAGCGGCCGTTGACCATAATGCAGTTAGCAGCAGGCCATTGTGTGTGCGTGTGTGTTGGGGGAGCGTGTGCAATTTGCTGCGGCAGGGGGCTCAATGGCCTCGTGAATCAAACAAATACCGACGTGTCGTTGTGCAGTTAAGGGACTGGTGCATGCCGCCTGAGGATTATACTCAACGCCTTCCCATCAAAAGAAAAGAAAAAATAAAGAAAAAATTGGATAGAAAAGAAAGAAGGCCCGACGATCACTTTCTAGTTTCTTAATTCAGTCAATCTTTTGTATGAACGTCATTGTCACCCAGCAATGTTTTTAACTTTTTTGCACAGCTGTAGACTTAGTCCCTTCGACGGGGCGCAACAACTCTGCTAAAGGATTGGAGGGAAGCGGTGAATGGAACAGCGTTAAGAGCACTTTGAGCGCTAAATGGGGAAACCCTGGCGCACTATAGCATCTTTAGCATGCACTTCTTTTGCTAATCTCTGAATTTGGGTTGCCATAGAGAAGGATTATAGGAAATGATTAGGCTGACATTTTGGTTAAACAGTTAATCCATTAATGGGGATTTGTGTGTGATTCGTGGCTTGCAAAAAAAAAAAAAAAGCCGAAAGGTTAAAAGTAGTGTTTATTGATTCGTTGGTTTTGGTCAATTTTATTTTATGACTGTGTCCTTTCATCTTTTGCACGATGAAATTACACGCCAAGTATACACACCCAATTAACAAATTTAACAAACTAGCTGCCTTGCTCCCGCTGCTAATGCTAAAGGTGACAATCAAAACATTGGCGCTAATGACGCTAATAGCGCAAAGAGGGTCCCCACTGAGCTGGTTCCTGGGAGGCTGCTTACCTAAGATGTTGTCTCATCTCAGCTGTCCTCTGGGACGAGTGACAGCAACCCTGATATCCTGCCCGAAGGTTTTCCAGTGCCCCCTGAAAGGCCGCTCTCTAAACACGGATGGATCATTACAAACTAGGGAGACACAGGCAAGTGGAAGAACAACCCCTTCCCGAGACAATCCCTCAACTACGAAACCTCACCCCGTTTTAAGAGCAACCATATCTGTGACTACCTTCAATGTGTGAAGATAGTTGGATGGGAAAATAGGGAAACCAAATTCTGTCATGCTTTCAGTCTTCCTGGTGTGAAGACCTTGACATTCTGATCTGCGTCATATACAGTATAGTATAAGCAAAAAGTATCTGGCAAAATAGTTTTGTTTTTTTCGTGTTTGTGGGGAGTGTAAGGGATTACAGCGGAGGAAGGCTACCTTTGTAGTGCCAAAATGCCGTTCTTTAAATTGCCAGTATTGATTGCCCATCACAGACATCCACTCACAGAGAAGAGGATTCTGGGGGAAATCAGGATTTGCAGTTGAAGGTGCTCGGAAACAGCTGATGATAGAGAGCAGAACATACATCGCTGGCTCTGTGAAGGGGGGTGTGAAATATGTAGATAACTCCCTTTTTCTCCTCTTTCAGCCCATTTTCCTCCATCTATAAGTTTGAGGCAGGGCGTTATCGGCACTGCAAGATTGTGCCAAAATAGAAGAAAAAGAGGGAATTTGAGGTTCTTAAAATATAATAATTTTCTGAGATTTTTTTTCCAAATGTGGAGAGAGTGGAATAGAATTCGAATTGCTTGCCTCCATTTTGGCTCTGAAATCTGGCAGTTGCCCTTTTAAGAGTGAAAATACAGCGTGTCCAGTTGGAAACTGTGGCCCAATCCCTTGTCCGGTCATTAAAAGCTGCTTCTAGAACGGCATCCATCTGCTGCGCCCTCATTACTGCAGGGAGGGATGGCGGTAATGGTCCTAAATATGGCACTGGCAGCGTTTGTCGTCCTGACCCCTGACACAGGAAGTGGACACAAGCCTGCTAATGATACCGGTCGGCGGGCAGGAGTGTGCCTTTGGTTTCCAGCTTGGAGTCGATATGGGTCGAGCGCACAGCGGTATCATTAAAGCTTAAATGTCTGTTTCTCGGCCGTTGCGATCGCGTTTCGGGTTGATTGTCCACACTCGCGTCATTTTGGTGTGTGCGTGTGCGTGTGGACGGCGCTTGAGGTTTGGTCAGGGTATCGGATTGACGGTGAGCGGCGTTAAGCGAGCGCACGCGCCCGCCCGCTCTCCGTTTTCCCCTGACCTTATTAGCTCTCCTACCAGCCAAAATACACAAATCTGCAAAGTGAGTAATAAAGCAAAGCGGTGAGTCAGCAAACGGCCCATTCACAGAGGATAAAGGCCTTCTTCACGGCAGCCATTTTGATTTCACATCAAGGGTGTCAACTCTCTCTCTCTCTCCGTCTGCAAACAGTCTTTTCTAGCATGCATTACATGTTCCTGGGGGCACTGTTTCTACACACACACAAATATACCACAAGTACACAAATTCAAGCTAACAAACAACATCATGTGCACGGCGTGCTACATTTAAATATGCTAATAAATATAATAATAATAATAACACACAACAACACACAGTCTCGACACACGTACACAGCTCACACCTGGCTGGGTGTGTGCGTGTGCTTGCATGTGTGTGTGTGTGTGTGTGTGTGTGTGTGTGCGCGCACGTGTGTGTTTACCTGCAGGACGTAATATACACCCAGGGCTAATGAGCTCATTCTCTCCGTAGAGTGTTCCCTCTAGTACGCTGTCCCACCACACACACACACACGCACGCACGCACGCACGCACGCACGCACGCACGCTCCCCTCTCTCTCTCCATCCCCTCTTACCTCCCCTCTTTCTCTCCCTCCCCTACCTCTCTCTCTCTCCCCCACTCTC
>JAODOY010005187.1:8614-32217 GCA_025399855.1 Forbesichthys papilliferus | reverse complement strand
TGGGGATCTAATAATTCAATAAACACACTCCATAAATGTCACAAAATATACATGTGCTACATACAGTAGCCTATAAATGACCTTCCATGCATAAAAACACAAACACTATTTTTTTAGTTTTGGACTAAATTTCAAGTTGAGCATGAATAACAAACACCCATATACAGTAAATACACACACCCGCGTTTTATGTTTTATAGCCTATTTGTAGTACAATGTTGTCTGGGATTCAGTGCACTGCCAAATAATTGCCATTGGAGGACGCCAAATCTCTGGCTACTGATATTGTAATCACAAAGGGCACGTGAGTGTAAACTAAGTGGGTGTTCAGCTATAGTCTTACCTAACGCTTATATAATGCTGTAACACCGACCTAGTTTCTCAAAGGAGGCCACTTTAAATTGTGGCATCCATTCAGAGAAAAAAATGTGTTGATAGAATGGAGAATCCCTTTTACAGTGGTCATTGACCAAGACTGGGCCACATTCTCCACTTGTTCAGACAGACTTTCAAGTGAAATAAGTCAGAAAAATGTAATTAAATGAAAAACTTGAAGGATGCACTGAAATTATAATTAATGTCCAACTTTTTGTAAATAGTCTAATTGCATACTTGAGATTTCCTATTGTGTTATACTGGTCAGTTTGTTATGCGACTGTAAAAATTGTGTTTATTCAGCCAGATATCAGTTATAAAGTGCCATTTAAAAAAGATATATACACTTTCATAGTCCAATGGTTTAATTTGTACACATATAATGGAAACTATAGCTAACTAAACTTTCTCTATAAACAATCAGTGATGAGTCATAAATTGTAGTTGGCCAATTACTATAAATACATTTATTTTAAACTAACATAAGGGAAACAGAGAATGCCGGTTTCATTTATATGCTTCTAACACTTTTACTGTTAATTGCTTGGCCCTTAATGTTAATAACATCACATTTGGTAAACCATTCATGGATGTTTAGTGGGTCAGCAGCACTGACACAAACAGAATGTGGGTGTGTTCATTTGCTGCCCTCCTTTCCATTCTGAACCAGCCCACTGCAGACCTCTCCAAGCGAAGGCCTCCTATACGCCAATAATTTCCCATTTCCTTATAGGTCAAGCAATCTCCCTGTACGTGTCCTACAAGTTGTCCAGTCACGTGTTGTTCTACAAAACTGATAGCATTCTTTGCGAGGTGTGAGTGCATGTGACTTTCTAATTATGATACTAGAGAAAATTACATTTAAGTTCTACAGTATATTACATTACTTTTATAAATTACAGACTCTAGATAAACCAATGTATCCACATTATGTTAAGTCCAAAAACACATTATTCAAAAGCAGAAATAACTAAAACACCCACACACCTAACAGTATGAAAAAGTAGTCAAAACAAAATATTGTGAAAGTTCAGGTTCTGAATGAGAAGAGAGAAAAGACACTATAAAAAGTGCAGGTCATGTATTAAGGCTTAGTCAATTCATACACATGCATATGCAGGCTTTATTTCAAAATATATTCACCAGTTGATAACAAATTATCTGTTCTTACAAAATATTTATGAAAAAATGAAATGAAACTAAGTATATTGATAGAAGACAAAATAAATGTATCCACAAAATAAACTACTTATTTGAAAGTCTAAACACTGTAATTAAGGGATTCATGTTGTCTAACATGGATAATTGACCATTACACACTTACAATTATTAGTTTTCCTCTCTTTTATTAAAAAAAGTATATGTATTAGAAGATTTGCAGTTGATCATGAAGCTGTATGTGATGTATAGTATTGTTGGCTATGGGCATGTTGCATGATGTCATGCAACTTTAGAACAAAATGTACAGCATTTGATTGGTGCCAATATGAAAACTTTTAAGTAAACCTTTGTGGTGAAGTAAACCATGGTAACAGCTGTAACTTGTGATTAGAATACCTTTTTAATAAACTTAATGTAGGGTTTAATCACATATCCCCTGCCAAACAAGGAAATACTTTTATTTAGATAGGCCTATATGTAATTGTATTATATGCAATAAATATGAATTAGGTCTACAGTAGTAGACCCGTTTGGCCAACATTAATTATTTGTTTTTAGTGATATTTTTTAGTGATTTTGTCTTGTAAAACTTACAAAACAGATATTTTGTAATAATCATTGCTAACTGATCTGAACTTCAATTCGCCTGGCTATGCAACTATATATAATGGAGTAGGCCTACTGGCTAGAGAATAGTCTACTGCTTAACTAACTAATTTCATAGAAATGCAGACAGCAGAAGATTTAATTTAAAGTAAATGTGTAAGTATGATTATCCTGCCAAATACGTTTTCAAAAGAACACATGTAATGCACTAAAGCCTATAACAAAGGACAATGACCACCCAACCATATATTTAGCCTTCAGACTGTAACCTACACTATTATGATAGTTTAATTATTTTAGTATAGTCAAATAGCTATAGGCTACGTAGCCTATAGCATATAGCCTTATTCCAAACAGTAGCTCTAGTCTATGTAGTTTTTCGCCGATCAGAGAAACGATTAAATAGGCATAGCCTAAATGCAGTGTAGGTACCGTACCGACAGAAAAGACAGTCTTACCAATAAGTTCCAACTCAGCTCATTACGAGAAAGTAAATACGAGAAAGTAAATTGTAACGTTTGTGTAATGATATAATCTGTCAAAGATACTCGCTGACGTCTGTAAGCAACTCCGAAATTTCCTAAAAACCATAACAAGGGGAAAATGCTACATCATCACTCAACCCTTGAACTAACTTGAAACTAAGTAACGAATGTCGATGTTTATAGCCTATGTTTGCAGCCATAGGCTACAACCCGCAGACGCAATTCAACAATGCCCTGAAGCACCTCCTACAATTTTGTAGAGGCCATATACAATAATTTAACAGCCATGTTATCTTTTTCAAATACTTAACTTTAAACCCTTATCATCCTATCGCAATATTACATATTACAAATGCCTATAGCATATGTGCATGATGATGATTATAGGACAATACAATCAACGGAATTTGAGTAAGGCATACCCTAAAACAATGCATTAACTTAATTATCTATTAATGTTTTGACATGTTAACTAAAGTTGTGCTAAAGATTTAGAGTCAATAATTTTTAAATCCTGTTCTTATGGGGCTATACTATAAATATATAATGTCAAATATTGTCTCAAACTTTTCAGACATAAAGAGAAACGAGACGAACGAGAATCGCAAGGCGATTGCTAGATGTTATAATAGGCATTTTATTGTAACAAATTGGCATCTACTACGCTACATTGTTGTGTTCTCAGGCCGTACAGTCGATAAACATTATTTGATATAGGCCTATATCCTATCCAAAACATTACGTTATCTTTAATTGGCTTCTTTTTACTCAGTATAGTCTGAGTCTGAACACAAACTATAAAATGCCCATCATAAAAAGTTAAAATATAGCATAAAATGTGAAAAGACTAGTTCCTCCTATTCTTTTTGCACCACACACAGGCACAGGCGCTTACTCTGGCTCTAGGCGGAAGGCTGTGTTGCTCCAGTGATCTACTGACCTAGTTTTGAAGAAACCCAGTAAAGTTCCGAAAGACGCACATATCTTCGCCGAAATAGCTCCCCTCTATTTCATCCGGCGCATAGCATCATTCTCTATGCGCCAAGGAGGGTGCGCGATACACGACATACCGGGCGTGTTCTAGTGGGTGGATTTGTCTAACCAGGAGCGGTCATTTACCTGCTCGCCTGTCCGCCGCCTCATAGCTCCCATCTCCCGGTATCTTCTCCGCGGACATACCGGTCTCTGCGTGTGAGCCGGTGTGGCCGTGCCCAGCGACGCGGAGTGTGAATACGTTGGCAGGGAGATGTAGTCTAGTAACGCACGGAGAGGGAAAGCTAGATTGATAGATAGATAGAGAGAGGGAGAAAGATATGTGTATGTATGTATGTATGTGTGTGTGTGGGGGGGGGGGGGGGTTGACTGTAGATTTAGGCTACCGTATAATTGAATTTTCTCCCCTCCTCTCCCGTTTTTGTCAAAGGCAGAGAGGGGACGATCATGGAGGCATAGGGGTGAAGCAGCTGGCAGGAGTGTGGGGGGGTGACACCCAAACGTGAGGGCAACGGAGATCTGTCCAGTGTGTTGATCGTCTTTTCCGGTAGCTGCAACGACTGTTCATTGACCAACGTCCGTTTACCAGCAAATAGCCTACGTTATTTGTCTTAGGCTATAGCATAAGACAATAAAGTAAGTCAGTCAGTCAGTTTGTCTGTCTATCTAAGTGTATCTTTTCCATAGTCCAGTCCATTCACGGAAAATCTGGTCCTTTTCCTTCTTAGAAACCGGTTGCGCAATATCGCACCATTCATAAATCGATGTAGTATATTTATATAGGGATCTCCCTGTATAATTCCTCAGTAATAGGCAATATATATGACCTGACGACTAACCGGAGCGTAATCGATGCTCAAATGTTGTTGACAACATGACAGACTACAATATCATAGGCCTATCATAACTGAAATGCAAACAAGCCAACTGCTGCAGCTGTATGGTGACACGTTGTTTACGTTTACGTGTGTAATATGCCTATATTAATCCACGACATGAACTAAGAGCCAATTTGTTTGTTTGTTGGGCTCCGCTGACCTCAAAATTGGCTGTGCGCGTCACATCTATGAATTGTGTGGTTATATCAAGCCGTCACCTAGTGTAATTTGAGACCTTTGCACGAGACTTTACATAAGGGGGGCGGCCGCACGTGCCAGTCAGAAACTTGTTGACCTATATATTATATAACTTGACGTCACGAGCAGCCGAGTTGTCTCAATAATCAATTTTTTAAAAGTTTTATCTAGTCTGCGACTTAAGTAAAAGTACCCCAAATGGCGTTGGAATGCTTCTATGCATATAGTTTGGACCAAGTTTGTGCTTCCAAATTACACATTTCTATCAATAAAACACATTTTATACATACAGAAGAAACGCATGACAACAAAAATACAATACCATATCATCATGACAACTCTATTTTAAGACTCTCTAAAGCCATGATAGCCATACGTAGCTGATCATAGTCTTATAAAAACGTTTTTATTGAGACTATGTGCTTGATCCAACGAAGACACTGACTCAGAGTATCCCAAATGTCCCAGAAAACACAAAAAACAATGATAACATATAACCAAGGCCTATATCAGTATCTCGAATTATTTATTCACAAATAGGCCTAGACAAATCAAGACAATTGTGCTATATTTGCATCTTCGCAATAACGTTTTCATTAGGTTTTGAATAATCTGTTTAAAAGCATGAAATATATTCTAAATTATCTTCGAATAGATCAGGTCTATTTAACCTCTAATCTTGTATGCTATATGTCATTTAGAAACGCTGACACGGTCCGTTCTGTGATCTGCGTGACCAAGCTCCTCCCTGGTTTACAGACCCAACATTTCAACACGCATGCGAAGTTCACGCCCACTGGAATTGCGAATTCATAACAAAAACGAAAGACCAGCGTCCACTGGCGGCGTCGTTCCGCACTGTGGGCGTTGTTCTGGGAATCCACTTTTAATGGCGTTGGAAACGAACGAAAAGACAAATTGATGAACGAGCTCAGAATCCGCAGATTCAATACATGTGACGCTCAAGAAACTGGTACCATATAATTGCTTTCATTTTAATATCAACCGACATCCAGTAACCTTAATGTCACGATCTGCCGTCTTTTTGTCTAGTTTTTGTTTGTTTCTGTCAGTCTGCTGTCTTCCCTAGTCTGTCTGTTTCATCCTGGGCCATATTTCAGAGAGCAGGTTTAATCAACTCTGAAAGTAACCCTGAACTCTGAGTTGGCCAACTCTGAGATGGAAAACTCAAGAGTTTTCAGTTTCAGAACAGCGGATATGATTTAGTTTAGTCAACTCGGAGTATGTTTACTCTGAGTGCATGACAACTATACACAAGCCATTATGAATGGAGCTCAGATACTACGCTGCAATATGAAAAATCAAGCTGAATGTTTATTAGCAGAAAACGTCCATGCTGTGTTCAGCCTGTTACGTTTACATTGGAGCAAGCAAAGATCTCTCTCAAAAGTCAGTCTAAAAATTAGTGACTGCACCAAGCCCCGCCCCCTACCCCAGAGTGCCCTTTCTTTCGATTGATTTGACTATAATTTCAGTTGTATATTTTTGTATTTCCACTTTAATTAATTAATAATCCTTAGTTAATATATGTATCATGGTATAATAATTATCTCACTGCTTGTACAATAATTATGTTATTGACAAGGCACCATTTCAGAAAATTATATTTAGACAACTGCTTCATTTAATGGTATGGTTAAAAGGTTTGCTAACATAATGTATTCCTTACATGCTATATTCCTACTGAGAAAATTCTCAGATAGATGTCAATTAAGTAAACAACCCAAGCTACAGTAAGCCAATAACATAACTAATATTTTAACCAACCATGACCAAAAATAGCCCATTGTTAGATATTATAGACTATTTATAGTCTACTTATACTCTACTTCTTATTAAAAAATACCTATGATAAAATTATGTTCTATAAAACTACAGTGATGTCCCTGGCAACATCATTGACATTACTTTTCTTTCAGAAAAAAAGTGATTAAACATTGAGTAGCTTTTTTTATATACTTTTTCTTCTTTATTGGACAGAACAGTTACAGGTAGAGACAAGAAATTAGTGGGAACAAGATATTTGAACGGATTAAAACATTTACACCTGCGGGATTCAAACCCACTCTCCAAGGAACTCATGTAGTCACAGAGCTACTGGTTAAGCAACAGGTTATTCTTTTAATAGCATTTGGATATCATACTGTTTAACACAAATGTAAAAGGGTGGATCATTTTAAGATAAATGTGACACAAAGAAACATTTTATTATGACATGGGAATCAGCTGTTGTACATCTAATCTGGGTCTCAAAATCATTTCCGGATGTAAATGGGAATAAATTGGGAAGGAATGGACAGCGGTTTCAGGCTCAGTGGAAGGGAGGAGAGAAACTCAGGGTTTGTTAAAGAAAACCTGCTAGCGTCAGGTTAGGTTCACATAGTTAGTTATCTTTCTGAAACAGAAAACTCAAGAGTTTCTGTCATTTCAGGGTTAACAAACTCAGAGTTTTCACTAAACCCACTTGCTGAAATAGCACCCTGGTCCTATGGTTGCCAGTCTTCCTCGTGTTAATTATCTATTGTTTTCACCTGCCCCTTGTTGTTCTTGCCCAATGGCCCAATGGTCTTCATCCATGTTCTTACGTCCTTGTCGGTTCATTGTCATTTCATAGTTCTGTCCGTGGTGCGTATTTCTCTATCTGTTTAATAAACCCTGCTGCTAAAATACGCTCTTTCAGCTACACCACACGATAGGATTTAAACTGATGGAGAAACGTCGGACTCGGCCTAGATGTTTTAGCAGTTTAGTTATTTTAAAGGATCCTCCTATATTCTTGAATATATCCTAAATTGCTTACATAAAGTTGTCATAGCAGCTATATGCTACATGCAATCCTTAAAGTGAAAGTATTTCGCCCCATATTTCCTGCATTATCCTAACACATTGGTGGGCCATCAGGGCCAAGAAGACCATCTCTGCTGGCCTAAACACAATCAGAAAAGTGTATGTTAAAGAAATCTATACCTTGAGGCCTTCATAATCTTCAGTGCGGACGTCTGTACCATCAATGGAACTGTTGCTTTTAACCAATCAGGTTTCGAGATGCAGACATTGATGCCATCTAGCTTGCGTAAGATAAGGTCAGCATTTTTACGCCCTTTGATTGGATGGTCAGAGAGCGGACAACTCTGGTACGAACTAGAAATATCACATAGCGACCTGCACAATCATTTTCTTTTTATAACCTAAAATGGGAGGTGATTTGGTTGTTTATAATTACAAAGCTATTTCCAAGACAGCATATTCAAGGGAAGCTGGACGTTGTGAGAAAAGATTGGCCAACTCCAAAGCTAGCAAAGCAGTCCCAGCTGGCAAAAGGGTTTGTCCTGCCCGAGTGGCTCTACTACAGTACAGCTCAATGATGTACACCGGGAAACGGAACTATAACAAAAAGACGAAGTGAAAAGACGGCCAGTTAAACTGCGTTTATGTATAATATTAATAATGGTTTCTGTAACCATCCATCCATCCTCTCCCGCTTATCCGTAGTCAGGTCGCGGGGGCAGCAGCTCCAGCAGGGTACTCCAAACTGCCACATTATCCAGCTCTGACTGGGGGATCCCGAGGCGTTCCCAGGTCAGTGTGGAGACATAATCTCTCCACCTAGTCCTGGGTCTACCCCGAGGCCTCCTCCCAGCCGGACATGCCTGGAACACCTTCCAAGGACGGCGCCCAGGGGGCATCCTTATCCAGATGCCCGTACCACCTCAACTGGCTCCTTTCGACGCAAAGGAGCAGCGGCTCTACTCCTCACAGATAGCCGAGCTTCTCACCCTATCTCGAAGGGAGACGCCAGCCACCCTCCTGAGAAAACCCATCTGTGACCGTGGCATCATAATAATGAATGGTATTAAGGTGTGAGTTGATTCAGGTACGCCACTGAAGGCCTGAGCTGTAAAATACACGGCCCACCATTGTCTTAACACGTCTTTACTGTGGTCTTGTAGCAAAGAAACAATAATCTCTTTTTCATCAAAATATAGGAAAGGTGTATTTATTTTTTCACAAGGATATACATTTGATGTTATTGGATAGACTAACATGTAATTTATCAGCAAAAAAAATTTGATAACACAATTATTATACTGATAGCTACTAGCCTACTATATAAAAAAAATAGTTGATACTGCTGTCCTTTTTTTTGCCCTTAGACGCCAGAGCCACATATCAAGCAGTATTCTGACATCACCGTTATTGCTATTGATATAGACACTATAGGTTGATTCCCAGCAAATTCATAGATATTTATGTGTGATTTGTCAAAAAACAAATGACAGTGACTTTGAAGACTTGATAAATGTTTTATTTTTTTACATGAACATAAAAATCAACCTAGGCTATATAATGAGCATTTCTGTCATTCCCTCTCAGACAACTCCCTTTAAATGTCTACTTATATGTAATCATTGATAGAAATTATTCATATCATAAAAACGTAGACCAGTCGATGTTGTATCGCGTTGAATCAGGAAAGCAGGCTTTAATAATACAATGGTGCGCAGCAAGGGATATGTGGCTCTTTCTCTTTGTTACCGTTCCCTCTTCTGTCTATAAAACTAGCATGTTTTTTTTTGTTCATTTGAGATGTGTGGTGGAACTTTGTGAAACCATATGTTTCTCCCTTGCTGTGCACCATTGCATTTTTAAAGCCTGCTTTTCTGATTCAATGCTATGCCAACACGGACTGGTCTACGTTTTTAGGATAGAAAGTATTCCTATTATCTTCAAAACACTAAATGTTATATAGCATAACACAGAAAGCGGGTTTCTGCTCAAGGTGTGCTTACAAAAGAATATCATCAGAATCAGTATCTTATCATTTGAGGGGGCAACTATAGGTTTAATGCTCAAGAATTTGAAGCATGAAAAAATGTGTAAGGTTGAACATCTGAGAATCCTTGTGTTCATGAGTATTTTATGTAGCACAAATTATTTCACAATAACATAACCATAAAAAGTAAGATATTCGATCAACCAATTAACAGGGATGTGTAAGGGAACAGTATTAAACATTGTGCATACCTGCATTTGCTTGCAGGTTGCTTCAAAGCTGAAAATTCTACAAGCCATGCCTGATTTAGTTTGTTTGATACCCCAGGCTTGGATTCTGGCTTTTAGTAATCCCAATTGTAATCCCCATTTTTTAGTCACGCATTATGTCAGCATTAATAAGTGTGCATGCGTTAAAAATGTAGCCCCATTTTTTTTAAATAAAGTGAAAAGGTACCGGATTTCAAGTAATCTTAAATACATGTATCCCTTCAGTAAGCACCTCCTTTAAAATTACATGAACAAAATAGGCAAAACATTCTATTTACTGTACAATCAACGCAGAACATGATATACTGTATTGAACAGCTGCCACCTCACAACATAGACTAACAATACAGTACAATGGTGAAAGTGTATATATTTACACATACACACACACAAATAAATTAGGCTACTTTCCTGATCTGTATCAGGCAAATTATTTGACAGAGAAATTGGAGTGGGTGGGTTATGGATGCCTTATTCAGAATATTTTAGTGAATAATCAAATTTGACAAGAACAGTTGTTAGATTCCAATATTCTCCCCTAAAGCATGAGGTATCTAAAGTCATTTTGCTCTAAACTGCATATTTACTGCTTAAACAGGTTTTCTTGTCTTCATTTTATAGTTAAAGTTCAATCAATTGAAATATTGGATAATTCCTACAGGATTTATTGCAACACTCACTTAATTCAAAGGTCCACGTCTCGACTGTGTTTAGGCCCATTTATGCTTCTGCGTCAAAGCATCAGCTACGGATAGGGCATAACCGCCATGCTATGGCGTAGGCTGATGTGCACCTCTCAAAACATTTTACTACCCGTCCGTCTGTCTATTCGACGAAGCAGTCTTGTGGATGCAAGCCCATATGCCAGAGTAGTGCTTTGGAATTCAGAATGTTTGTTACAACACCATAGTCTACATGCACAGACTGTCTCCCTTTGACAATCCTGTTATAATTATTTGATTTGCTGGACATAAACGTTTTTATATGTCTTGCTTGATCATTATTAACCAAGACAAGCCTATAACTGCACATGACAAAATGTAGATTTTTCTTGGATTTCCTTGTTGTACGGACAGCAAAAAGCAGTGTTTTATAAATACTATTTTGTGTTGGCAGGTTGTTTCCTATGGTATATGTTGGTGTGACTAAGAGATTTGCTGTAAATTGATATTTTTATATGCTTATTTCAAAACATTTTACACTCTATTAATGTTCTATTGGGAGCCAAGCCGTGGGTTTCCCTATGGTATTTTTTTGTGTTGTTCATGCAGCGAAAATCGGTCTTTTAAAATACAATTTTGTGTGGGCACAGATTGTTTCCTATGATATGTTGAACTAAGTGTAACTAAGATTCACTGGAAACAAATATTTGTATATGCTTATTTCTAAATGTTTCCACTCAATTTGTGATCTAATTCATGCGCATAAACAAGACATGGCATTTCCGCATTTTGCCGCTTCGCATCAGTCGCATGCGCAGTCAACGTGCACAGGTCCGCGCAGCCAACGCATAAGTATATTATGTTGATGCTACGCCGTGACTGATGCCGCAGGCTAGATATAAGGTTGATGTAGAAGCATAAATGGGCCTTTAGGAGGCTGAATCTGAATTTAGTTAGCTGCTGTAAGGGTTTAAGTCAGTTTAACCTCTGTTCTATATGCTAAATCGTCCCTTCAGTCCTTCGTACTTATGTATAATACCTGTTAACTGTCTAAAAAAAACAGTTTTCAGACAAAGGCAAAGCAGAATTGTCAACCTGCCCAGATGGTTTGATTTAAATAGGTAGATACAACATTTATTTTTTGTTGACAAATGAACCATGTACAGAATTGTGTTACATTATCTCATAATTGTTTGAAGTGAAAGGCAACTATTTTCTGGTGGCCTATTTTTTTTTTTAAATGGCATAGTTGAATAGCCATATTCTGATACAATCTCTTTCTTTTACAGTCGAGTCACCACAAATGTGCATTACACATTATGCTGTTTGAAAAGGGTACAACATAAAATGATTCTTAACAAATCCTCAAAGAAGCGCAAAGCACCAGTACAATAGCAAACATGCATAAACTAAATTAATGAGGATGACTACAATGCTTGATACATTTCTTTGGTGATTTTTCAGATCTCAGTCACACGGATATGCACAGTGTATTACTACTTCTACCTACAGGCCTTAAACAAGTAAGAGTGAAGTAATGTATTTAGTGAAACACAAATACTTGCTTGCATTTGTGTTTCTGATCTTATGTTTTTGGGTATATTTCCTTTGTACAGAAAAAACTAGTAAATTGCTCTTGTGTGGATTATTAAATAATGATATAATTACAGACTGTACATTTATTAAATCTTTATTCTGTATTTAATAACTTATAACTGATTTAATGTACCATGCCCTTATAAATATCCCACTGATTTGAAAGTAAAGTGAAAAAAAAAAAAATGTAATGAACCAGGTGAATATTAGAAGATACTGCATGTTTGACTCTAAAATGTAATTCCCTCTCAAAACTGTTAAAAAAGGCAATTTTATTTAAATCCTTTCTGGTTATTCCCTAATATCAACAACAATTTAAATCAGTTTAAATAATTCACCTGATTACATTTTTTATCCACTATTCTAAGGCACTTTATTTATCATCTCATAAAACGGGAGTGATATCGTTGTGACATTATTACAGTATAACTCTAAGGGTTATGTTATATAACCGGTATGTTATATAAAAAATGCTTGGCTGAGCATGTATCGCAACCTTACTGTACTGGCATAAAAGTATGTTCAACTCCATTTAAATGTGTCCAACTAGTTGTTCTTATTTAAGGGTATAGTAAGTGAATGTAAGCTAACACACATAAAATTCACAAAATATATTCTCACAGCTCGCTATCTTACTGTTCTATGTGCGTGCTGACAAAAAGCTACTTCTACACAGCCCTGGCTCTACAAATAGGAACATAAACAAAGTGGTGCAGACTGCACACAACAAAATCCTAGCCTTTGCTATGTGTATCAGAGAGAAAACAACCTATCGCACTGAAGGGAGGTGTTTTTGTTTTAATGGAGTTCAAACATCAAAATGACTTACTATACCTTTAAAGCAACAACGCTTAGTCTGATGTGTTTGCAATAGATTGCTTGCAAAGTTGATAATAATTGCCTAGAGCAATGTTCCCCAATCCTGGTACTAGAGGGCTGCAGCCCTGCATGTTTTAGATGTCTCCCTGCTACAACACAGCTGATTCAAGTTAATAGATCATTATCGAGATTCTGACCCATTCATTTGAGTGCGGTGTGTTGGAGCAGGGAGACATCTAAAACATGCAGGGCTGCGGCCCTCTAGGAACAGGATTGAGGAACGCTGGCCTAGAGTTTGACTACTGTACAATATATACTCGCAATAACCTTGAGACAGAAATTATGTTATTTGTAACAAAGCTATTTGTAGCAAATGCTATTAAGGTTTTTAGCAACATGGAGTTATTGGGATAGTCTTTCACCAGATTGTCCTGACCAATTATCTTTCTGGAAGCGTTAAGTTAGTGAACATGCAAACATTTAGTGATCAAGATACAGTAGCTACCTAGCCAGACACATATAAACCAATGGTTTTAGATATAAACACTATATTGCGTGATTCGAGGTACTTCATAATTCCAGCATTGTTGGTTTCCTTGCAATGGCCAAGCAAAGAGCTTTTGATGATTCCATCTAGTGAGTGACCAGCAGGGCTTACTAGCCCGACCCTGTGTCCGTTAAAAGTCTCTCCTGTAAACCCTCTCCCCTTTGGCGACTCAGGCTTTCCCAGGTTTCATGTAGGTAGGAATAGTACCTCGTTGAGTTAGGCCCTCGAAACGCTTGTACGTGTAGTTGAGGAACACCCAGTCCTTCGATTTGAAGTCCGGCTCTGTGACATTGGCTGCTGAAACAATAAAGTGAAGCATTTGCTCTCACTGTCTTGCATGTGGGACATTCATTACATCCCTAAGATCATACAGTGATGCCAGGTTAACCCTTAACCCTTTTTCTAAATATGCAGTAGCAAATTACCCATAATTCAATCTTTCTTTCTCTCCACATTGTCTAACGTTAAAACACATTTTTTTTCAGTCGCTAACAAGAATTTGTCTAACCAGTTGTCAAATTTTCAAAACTCTAAACACAATTAGCACAATATCGGTCTTTTGTAGTAATACCATTCACACATTTCATGTCATTTTCACACAATATGCAGGCAGTGAACACATTTCCACAATGCTTACATTTTCTTAACAGAAAAGCTATACCTCCCAACAAAATTAAGGATTGTTTTTGTAGTATTTACAAATGTTAACACACACCATCCCACAATAGCAAACACAATATTACAAACCTTAGATACAGTATAAAAACCTCTGCTTCTGCAATAATATCAGTTCAAAAACAATATATCTCAGCTGATATTGAACAAACAATTGAATAATTTACACACTGCTGATTTATGTTTAAATTGGGCCAACCACAGCTTATTCCAGTCTGGCTTAGACTCAGTGGCAGGGTTTTTTTCTATTACATTGACACTTATACAGTAAAAGGAGGACTTTGAGGAGTGATGTTTTTGGAAACAGAAACAGAAATAGACAAACACTGTAATGTCTGGACGAGGAAGAGTAAGAGCAAGGGGCCCAGGGAGTAGAGCAGGAGCAGGGAGAGGAGCAGTGAGAGGAGCAGTGAGAGGAGCAAGTACAGTGAAAGGAGCAGTGAGAGGAGCAGTGAGAGCAGCAGTGAGAGGAGCAGTGAGAGGAGCAGTGAGAGATGCAGTGAGAGGAGCAGTGAGAGGAGCAGGTGCAGTGGGAGGAGCAGTGAGAGGAGCAGTGAGAGGAGCAGGTGCAGTGGGAGGAGCAGTGAGAGGAGCAGGTACAGTGGGAGGAACAGTGAGAGGAGCAGGTACAGTGGGAGGAGCAGTGAGAGGAGCAGGTGCAGTGGGAGGAGCAGGCCCAAGGAGAGGGTAAGGTAGAGGTGTAAATAGTGGAGGTGGCATTCCAAGGGCTGCAAGAACAGTAGATGTGATGTTGATGAAAACATGTGGCCTAACCTTGGAGATCCAGAGATTAGATACAGTAATTTAGTGCTTTTTTAGTTCCTCCCCTTTTTATCTGGGCTTTTTGCTGTTGTTTTTTTTTTTGTTTAGAATGCTCTTGTGTGTTTCATGGATATTTGTTCACTGTAAGCAATAATGTAAAACTTTTTCTGTTCTATTATACCGTGTTTCTACTGTACCTCCTGTAGTAAACAGTAATGGAAAAAAAAACTGATTTGCTTTTTACTGGAATGCGTTTGAATGTGAACATTACTGTACATGTGGACATACAGTTCCCAACCAAGAAATTTAGTGTAAAAACGGTGTATTGCATGTTTTGCATGCAAATACCTGTAAAACTGATACATAAAAGTCTATGCCGTTTTTGTAATTTCAACAATAGCCAGAATTTTGAATCCTGGTGTACTTTGAATGACTGCATGTACCTTGTGAAGTGAAAACAAGTGTTATTCTTTGACAGAATAATTTCAATTTGAGTCAGATTTCCAGTGTTTTGGTAAAGTTAGTGTGTGCAGAGAAAGATGTGTTCTATTTTGAAATTAAGAGTTAGTATATATTTAACAAAATGTGTTGTTGAGAAGAAAATGATCGATTTGGCCAATTGTGTTCAGAGTTTATAAAAAGTATTTGAAATATGGGTAAGCGCTTGTTAGCGATTGAAAAAAACTGTAAATAATGAATACTGCAACAGCGATACTAAGGCTGGTATAATTGTATTATCAGATCAACCACGATGAAATATGATTGTGCCGTTTGTTTTTAACATTTAACAAGCTAAACTCCTTAATATGATGCATATAGAATCCACTGGAAACAAAATTATAAGTGGCTATAGTGGCAGGGGTTGTGCTTATGTTTGATTTAGTTTATTGTGTCACAACGTGTTAACAAACCTGGCTGAAGAATGTCCGACTCAGGGAAGTCATCAAAGTTTGATGTGTCGTCAATGCTTTTGATTTCTATGGAGATGGCTGCTGGCCGTTCCCTGTAAAAGCAATGCAGATGCCGGTGGTGAATATTATGCCATTTCATCTGGTGCATCAGAAAACCATGACATGGCAGGGGGAAAACACGTTATGAAAACATAATCTTTCATTATATAATATGGAACCAAGACAAGTATTGTAAATGCAAAAAACATCACAGAAGCGGGTGCCACACACACACATGGAAGAACTGTTTTCTCATAATATGAATTTACAAGTTGATCAAATTGTTTAATAAATAAATACAACTCAGATATCATAAAAAACATGACCATATTCTCCAGGAAGGATTTCCTCCAGTAGGGAATGTACGGTATCAAATTATCCTTACTTTTTGCAATTGTTAGGACCAAAACCCTATATCCTTTCTGAATGTTTTGTACAAAAAGTGGCTTTATTATGGTTTTAATGATAATAGAAAGGTTACTGATTGGGTGTACAAGGTAGTGTTACGATGGAGCTTGCCAACACCACCACCACCAACACACTACTTTACAAGAGATGTATATTGATTGACATGCATGACGAAATGCGGAATTTGTTGGAATACCTAACGACACAACTCTGGCTGTTTACAGTTTTTGTAAATCTGTAAAATCAGTAAAATATGGTTACTTCTCAAAACAAATATAACATTTAAAATTTGTAAATAAAGCACTGCGCTATCGTCGCACCAGAAATAACAATGAAGAAATGACAATGCTAACAGCCGATGGAAATCAACAGTATAACTTTCAGAAATCCCAAGAGTCCTGTTTCAAGTTTACAAGAGAAGTTAACATATTATATGTATCAGATGATTAGCACAGAGTTGCTTATGTGACGTAGTGCTGATGGACGGAAGTGTCTGAGATTAACATGGAGCTTACATTTACATTGCTCTCAATACCACAGGTTTCACCACATTCTGCATTCATTCTTATTATACAACTAAGTCCTACAAGTACCTGATATGTTCCCAGTCCACCGACTCAAAGAAGAGGTGACTTTTAATCTCCTCCACGCTCACAGCACCAATCCTGTTCTCTGCATCTGTGCAGTACCTGAAATGCATGTAGTAGAAAATGACATCCACTGTTACTGTATTACATTTAATAGAAATATGTTTAAAAGCTGCAGGTGACATAGTGTTGTATTTTCAATTCATCAGTAAAAATGCACCTTAGTATCAGGTCTTTGGCTCTCTCCGAGATAGGCACCTCAGGCGGGAACACAAGGGTCTCCTTCCAATTCATAACTTTCCTGTAGGTCTCCTGGGGTGTCTCTGAGCAGAAGGGCGGGTACCCTGAACAGGAGGTTCACAGAAAGATCATCTCGCTGCTCTAATGTCAATGTCATTATGTACACCATGTGTGTGCAATACCATCCACGATCAGCTGGTGGCACCACATACTCAGTTATCAACTCAGGACATAGAGTATCTACAGTGGTCTATAAAGTATGTCTCCCTGTGAAAACTCTCCCCCTGCCCTCTATATCTGTACATAACTCTGTACATAACTCTCTCCATAATTATTTGTGTATCCTTCTCATAGATAGTATCACTCTATCTTGTCATCTTGTTCTACAGTAGATATATGTGGCAGTGGCAACAAACACCTACCAATGAGCATTTCATACATAATGACCCCAAGAGACCACCAGTCACAGAGCTTGTTGTATCCGGTCTGCAAGAAGACCTCTGGGGCGATGTAGTCAGGGGTTCCCACCGTAGAATAAGCCTGAGAACACGGAACAAAAAGAGGAAGGGAGAGCACTTAATATAACACTTAATAACAACCAAATGGATGGCAAAAGGAAACCTTATCTAGTGCAGAACAAGTTCATTTTTAGGACGTTTCTAAAAAGAGAAGGTGAAATGGAAAACCAGATAGAACTGAGGGTGGTGTTAAAATGTCAAATACAAGGACCTATTTAGGCAAACTCTTACCAGCTGCCTACGATTCTTCTTCCATGTCTCCGCTTTCCTCTTGGAGTTCATGTTTTGAAAGGCTGCAAGTGAAACATACATGAAAATGAGGTGGAGGGGGGTGGGTAGGATAATAGTGAAAACTGTTGTTTTCTTATTGGTCAAGTGAAGTCATTTGAGTGCCTGAGCTAATTAGTGAGTGGCAAGGCTACAAAAAATGATAAATGTTATTATGTACGGCTTTAAATGGAGTGTACAATACTGCTTTACCTCTTAACAGAAATGAATGCATAATTGTGAACTGTGTGTAAAGACAGTATGCAAAATAATTTGATTGAATGGGTGAATGTTATGGATGTCTGATAAAAACTGCATGTTAAATGTGTTAGAATGAGATGAGGACAAGCATTACAGCTTTAATGATGCGAGCATTGTGTTGCACTGCAACTCACAGAAGTCGCTGGGTGGGTTGTGTGTGAGGTTTCTGTAGAACTCTGTCCGATGGGCCTTCTTTAGGCCGGTACACAAGCCGAAATCAGACAATTTGACGTGTCCCTGTGAGCAAATAGTGGCACCTGGTCATTAATTAATCTACAGAATGTAACTGGTGGTCTCTAGGGTCTAGTCATTATGTATGAAATGCTCATTGGTAGGTGTTTGTTGCCACTGTTAGGCATATATCTACTGTAGAACAAGATGACAAAAAAGAGTGATACTATCTATGAGAAGGATATACAAATGTGTGGGTATAGCTACTGAGTTCAGTTATTTAGTTATGTTTGTATCTGCTTATTTGTTTGTAGACTTTATTAAATACAATGTTTTGTTCTCACACTACTGCATGTTCTCATAGCTAACCAAAATGTGCGTTTATAACTATGCTAAACTATGTGTGGGCACCTCTGCTTATATACACAGAATCACGTCATTGTGTGTGAGTCACAATGAAAATATTTTCCATGAATTCTCATCCTTGTGTGTGTTACAGTGTTACAGTGCATGTGTGTGTTTGCTCGCTGCCCTCACCCTGGAGTCCAGTAGGAGGTTGTCTGGCTTGATGTCTCGGTGGATGAAGCCTAGCTGGTGAATGGAGTCTATGGCCAGGACGGTCTCAGCAATGTAGAATTGAGTAGACTCTTCTGAGAGAGTGTCCTTCTTCATTAACAAGGTCATCATGTCACCTAGAAAGATGGTGAGATGATGTGCTCTAACGTCCAGGATCCTTCCAGTCCTTTCAATAGAGTATACTGTACCCATATTACTGCTAATATTAATAATCAGTAGAATTTAGGGCTGTCTGAATTTGCTTTATGTAATTAATTGCAATTAATAAATTGCATATTTTTAGATACATACATATGCCAGCTGTTTGCAATTTTTTGTATTTAATTTTAAAATAAAATAAATACAAATATTTGCAAAAAGCTTAAATATCTTGTTATACAAATGTAACAATTTTTAACAAACATTTTTTAGTAAGACGTGCGATTTTTAATCGCAATTTATTACGTAAATTGTGCGATTAATTGTAAATAATTTGCCATTAAATTCTGACAGCCCTATTAGAATTAGAATATACAATTGTATCATTTTTTTATTATTATTGTATTATGGTGGCTTGTGGTGCCATATTGTGATCCTCAGTGGAAACATGCCTTCATGTCATCTAGCGCTGCTTACCTCCTGGTAGGAATTCCATGATGAGGTAAAGGTTCCTCTTGTCTTGAAAGCTGTAGAACATTTTAACTACCCAGGCTCCATCCGCCTCCACTAAAATATCCCTTTCAGCCCGGATATGAGCCACCTGGGGAGGAACATAAATGCAGTAGAATGCAGAATAATCTGTTGTGTGAATCCAAATGCAAGAAGGAAGATCACAAGATCATCCACATAAACAGTATACCTGTTCCTTCTCCAACATGTCAGCCTTTCTTAAAATCTTCATTGCATAAATGTGTCCGGTATCTTTTTTCTGCACCAGTCGAACCTGGAAGGAACATTAAAACATGTTATATTATTATAATAATATTATATAGAACCAAAACAGCCTTGCTGGAAAACTGCTGGCGTGGTGTTCATTTAATGGCTTTGTCTTGTTTAAGGGTTTGTGCTGAGGAAACATTAGCAGCGTACCTCTCCAAAAGCTCCTCGACCTATGACCTTGAGGGACTCAAAGTCATCCAGGCCGAGCCGGGTCCTCTTCAGCCTGAGGAACTCTGTCTCCTTCCGGGCATGCTGGGAGCGACGCATTACCTTCTTGAAAGCCACAACACACAAAGAGACACAAAGAGACATAAAGACAACTTCCCAAGTTAATATAAACTAGATAAGTTATACATTCTAGTGTGTTCACCAACTACATTTTGAGTCAACTAAAGTATGCATAAATGGGATTATAAAGTTTTGGTTGACATAGACCAAATTGACAAAGCGACTTTGAGGGGTCAGACTTAATAAATTAAACTCCATTGAATGGTTACTAAAAAGTACCACATCAACCTTACTTCTTCATCGATCAAACCCTCTTCATCCATGACTTTCTCCAGTTTCTTCTGCCTAAAAAGAAAAACACAGATTTTTGCAGCCTGCACATTCAACAAAATATAAATTGTTGTTTGCATGGAAACATATATGTACATCCACACACAAAATCACATGACATATGTATTCTGACTAAAATGTCCTTCATGGGTTAAGAGAAGACACCTATGTATCCAGACAAAGGCTCGGGTAACACCATGTAGTGTTTAAGTCTTAGCTAACATGGCTTTGTCTAAGTTTATTCACATGGCACTGAGGAAGGTATTAAAAATCTAACATTGTACATCTAATATGTCTTAATATTCCATCTGATGTTTAGGAATAAATCTACTCCAATCTTACAAACCCAGAAGCCAGCCCAGAATCCAAAACCAACCAAAATACCATTAAAGACTGTCATACAGTATGCAATAAAGTGACCATTGCTGCATTCTGGACAAGCCTAACAACATCCAACTGGTGAAAGATTCACTGCATGGTCATCCATGGCTGTTTAAATCATTTTCGAGCTGATTTCCTTGATTTATACGAAACTGAAGTCATTGCAACAAAAACATGCTGTAATTCTGATGAAAACATGGCACCCTTCATGGTCAGTGTAACAAAAGCATATGTTTCTTGCTTTTGGTATTCACTGCATACACATCCAGAAAAAAGGATTCCAGCAGGCATACATGTTTTTCCCCATATTTGTCAAATGCACTAGTGGTGAAATTAACAAATTGTGCAATAGAATGCAGCATCTGCTGTAACTGTGACAATGGATATAAAACCCAGTACATTGAGTTTGCTTAGAATAAAATAAAAACAAAGCACTTTGACTTTGAAAGCACTGGAAATGACTTCCATAGTTACCCTCTTTCAAAGCATACTGGCAAGAGAGGAGATCAACTACATACACGCTGTCTGGCTTCACACCTGGCCTAGCACAGACACAGTAGTGTGTGGGGGCGTGCACAGTGCGGCCGGTCACGTGCACAGCATTGGTCGCTCACCGCATCTCGCGCTCCTCGTGCTGTGTGAGCAGCGTGCTGTAGAAGTTCTCCAGTGTCAGCTTGGCCACGGTCACACGCTCGCGCGTGTGGTTGCTCATGGGAAGGGTCGCTGCTGTCCCTCCCGTCATGGCCACACCCTCCTGGAGTCCACACGCGCACACACACGCACACACACAAGGAAAAGTGATGACGTTTGATGACACTTTCATCTTAGAGAAAATCCTTTTCCATTGCCGTTCACATGCTTAGACCACAGGACACATTCCCACTGGATCAGTAGAGTATAGAGTAGTGATACCCAGCAGTGGAGTATGGGTGGAACATTAATTAAATGTCCAACTTAAAAGAATGATCCAAGTTAACTGAACCTCATATTACAATGCCTGAGCATTGTAATACATGAAACTAAAGTGGCTAAAATATGAGTTAGCAGTGACTTAGACAAAGAAAGTAAAACACCTACTCCAACCATATAGTTCTATGACTCCAACAGTTATTAAATGATATGTGAATTAAGTCTTCAAGGTGCTTCATAGTAGCCACCCTTGACAGCTTTACAGTTGGTGTGGTAAGCATACTTTATTTCTATAAATGTAGTCAAATTAAGGGGAAAGTTAACACAGCTAAACACACATTTGTGTATTTGCTCCCACAAATAGTGGTGATCAGTACACTTGACTAAACCTTTTAGTGGGTACAGTATGTGCACTTAATCAGCACAAAACATTGTATCAAGATGTTACTGTGGGTGACAAACAGTGCCTCGTCATTAGTTCAGAGATAAGACCCCTGTAGACTATAGCAATATGATCAATGTTTCATCTATAGGAGCTGCATCTTTTCCCTTTCCTACAAAAAGGGACTTCCTGACTTCTGAAGGAAATCCCTCAAGCTACACACTTGGTTTGGAACATTTCAATTACAACAAGAGAGGGCAACGAGTTTGATTAATTAAATGCCAGTACTGAGTCAAAGTCATTGCATGGAAAATACTTAGGGGGAACAAGCACATATGTTTCATTGCAATAAACATGTAATGTTTTAGAGTAGTCTAATTACTTTCCAACTCATCTGCCTTGAGGTGCTATAACAATTTCTGGTTCAGAGGCTGACTGAGATTTTAAAAGATTGTTTCGGAACTATATCTAATACATGTGGTTTTGACTGTGGTCTAGTGGTTTTAGTATATTCTTCAACTAAAGGTCCCTAGGCTAGGTGGTTCAATAACTGCCTGACCCATGGCACTCTGGGTCAAAATAGTTGAGAGAGAGAAAGAGAGAGAGAGAGAGAGAGAGAGAGAGAGAGAGAGAGAGAGAGAGAGAGAGAGAGAGAGAGAGTGCCACGCAGTGGATCAGTCACTTTATCAAACGCATCTTATGTGACCTTGTTCTGGATCCTTCTATACTGTATACTTTTCTTCTAAATCAGCCCTTCATTGTCTATGTATAATACACATTTACAGCCATTTATGATTAAAATAGAATAGAATGTTTGTCAGATTTTTAGATTCAGAAAAGTTAATAGCTCTTGCACATTGTTGGGTGCACGTCATTTTACTTCAAATGGAAACCATCTTGGGCTAGTGCGGATGAGTTTAGTTCTTCCTAATTTAAACCTGAAGATTAGCAAGATTCTCATAATGTACACAGAGTATGAACTGGGAAATTAACGGTGGGAGTATCAAATAGCACACATATTGTATTTCCATGTGCAGTATGAAGACATTGCCCCTGGGATATTATGGCAGAATCACAGCCTCACTGTAGACAGTAGAATTAGATCTGGACAGCTGTTTGCTACAGTACAGTGTGTGCTTCTCAAAAACAAGAAAGACTGTCAAAGAAACATTTATTCTCTCGACTCATAGCATTCATGTTATGCTGTTGATTTATTTTTTAAGCATATTTCTTTATCACAATTATTAGTACTCATACTTTTTGGACTCGAGAGTTGAATCTTTAGCGTGCCATAGAGGTGCATGAAAATGTCCATACTGATGTTTCCAGGCCCTTCTGTGCAACACGTCAATGCGTCCCCCGCCCCATCCCACCACCAGCGAGGGGGCCATCTGGAAATGATCAGCCCGTCATGTCCCATAGCTGCAGACATCACCCCTCACAGTATTTCACCATTTTTATGGACACAGACAAATCTGGAGCGCTCTGTCTCCCTGCGGGAGCCGGGTTAGAAACATCAGCAGGCTTTTATTTACTGCCCTTCAGCTAGGGAACCCCACTCCTACACTATGTACTATGCACTGTATATGGGGAGTGTGTACAGAACATGTCTCACCTCCCTGATACACATACTGTATATGGGGAGTGTGTACAGAA
>JAODOY010005185.1:0-10535 GCA_025399855.1 Forbesichthys papilliferus | reverse complement strand
TTAGACATTAATGGCTGTGTGTTGTTATTTTGAGGGGACAGCAAATTTACACTGTTCTACAAGCTGTACAATCACTATACTAACACATTGTTGTCACATGAAAAGATATGCTCACATATTTGCAAATATGTGAGGGGTGTACTTAATTTTGTGAGATACTGTATATGTGGGTGCGCACGGACAGGTATGTGTGTATGCATGCACATTTGTATGTATAAATATGTTTGTATGATACTGTACCGATGTGTCCTACTGCATGTTACTAGACACAACGTGATATGTTAGGTTTGTTTTCTAATGATTTTAAACTATATTGCTGCACAAATAAATGCCCCGTCGGGGACAATAAAAAGTTTACTTACTTACTTTGTAGAGAAAATAATGTAACCTTATCACACTCCTTCTATTGAACATTAATAACTAATATATTACTTTTTGAAAGTAAATTCCCCAACACTGATGATATGATCTACCACTTGCAGGACCCCAAGGAAAAAACTCACTGCAACATGACGGCCCTAGCCTTACAGTAACAAACAGTTTACCGTAGCACTGATAATCTAGCAAATCTTAAAAATGTAAGTGTCCTTAGATTATACTCTGTTTGCAGACAGCTGGGCAAGTTTAAAATACTGTTCCAGTGGAAGACATTTTCTCAGCGTATGGCAGTAGATATCAGAAATGGTTGTTTACTTACTATTTCACCAGTGCTCCTCCCTCTCCTTCCCATACTAGATGTTGATTGCAGGGGTATAGCGGTACATTATACAGAACGTACCCCTTTGAAATATACAGTAGCAGAAATTTACTATACATTTTATTATATCAGCCACGCTCCTGTCATGCCTAATATTGTTTATAATGCACGATGCAGTTGTAACGTGGGGAGACGCCCCCATCCATTAATTCTTGACATGTACACACACAAACTCAGCACCATTATTGTTACTGTGCATCTGTGTGGAGGAGAGTATACGCACTCACCCCCACAGGTTACAGCCAATGCAACATTTATTAGAGATGAGGTAGTTCCATACATTAGTGTGGGACAGGTAAAATTTTTTGGAAATTTGCGATCAGTTCGAGTGCATGGCGGTCCAAATGCAGAGATAAAAACTCTTCAACTTTAGTCCCATGTGCATTGTGCAAATAGCCTTTGATGAATGCCGACTAACAATACTTTTCTGATCCAACACCAACTTTTTAACCACAGCCACTTTAAAAGTGGGCCATGTCCAAATACCCGTGTCCAAATGCTTGCCTACTTGACAAGCGGGTCAAATTTGAGCCAAGGCTTGCAGCGACTTTGAAACAGTGACCTCATTTAAATATATTTGCATTACTGTTGATGATGGTCTTTCTTTCAAAATACATTTTCAACAGCCACACGGGCCTTGCTCAACCACACCGTAGCCTCAGCCACTGGTATATCTTTATCTACAAGGCACTGCTGGGTATTTTGCCATCTTATATGTTTGCTTTTATTCTTTTTACAAACAGTGGGTATTCCCTGCATTCACAAGACTTACTTTTCCTTACAGTACCTATTGCTCGAACAGCAAAAGGGCTTGTAAATACTTTGCCCCTTCAGCTTGGAATGCCTTGCAAAGGAATTTAAAAATGGGATATCTTGTCACTCTTGGTCATTTTAAGTCTCTTATAAAATCTTTGGTTACTTATTCTTTTACCTGTAGTTGTTTTTAGTCTGCATTTGTTTTTGGAACCTAATGCTTTATTAATTACATGTTTTTTGTGTATTATTGTTTTTGTTATTGTGTTTTTGACGTGAAACTGTTACCTGTCT
Source organism: Forbesichthys papilliferus (assembly GCA_025399855.1). Lineage (NCBI taxonomy): Eukaryota > Metazoa > Chordata > Actinopteri > Percopsiformes > Amblyopsidae > Forbesichthys > Forbesichthys papilliferus. The sequence continues at coordinate 8,731 of JAODOY010005185.1, read as the reverse complement.
ATACCGAGGACGCTCTTGAAAAATAAATGTGAATCTCAATGAGTCTATTCCTGGTAAACTAAAAGTTTAATATATGATAATTTAAAAAAAATACAGCTTAAAGGCTCCGTGTGAAACTAGCGTTCCTGAATTTTGGTCCCGCATTATGATAGCTTTGCACCACATCGTCTGTACCGAAACGGTTCAATACGAATACATGTACCGTTACGCCTCTAGTTGATTGATTACTCCGTAAAAAAGGAATTGTGTGATGTATAGATGGAAACATAAATGGGCATATATAAAATGGAAAGGATAAGAGCATTGAATTGCATTGGGAATAATATGCAAAACCTAAGACTTTATTTTATTTATTACTGATAATAATTTAATGGAAAGTGCTCTCCTTTTTTATATACTTTTTTATAGGGCTGGACGATTAATCGAAAAGTAATCAAAATTCAGAACATCTAACAACGTAATTTTCCTATGTTGGTTTTTCCATTAAAAACTAATCCTGTTCAATCAAGAGTGACGTAAATAGGAGGACGCGTGTTTTACAGAGCGTATTTGTCATGACACGGGACACTTGTGACAATCCCAGGCACATCAATAAATGAGAAGCATCTACTGAGAAATCCTGCTGTTACCATTCGTATCAACCATGCCAGACGAAAATTGAAACTACACTTCACGTCAATGGCTCGCAACATGGCAGCTCATGTGGTGTCACATAAATATTTATATATATCACATAAATATTTTATACAACTTAATGAACTTATAATATAGCAAGTTGGCCTTTCTAACTCGCAAATAAGCCCCTCATAGGTATTTTACAGCTTTCCAGATAGATCCTTCTTCCTTCCAAGTTCGAAGCAAATAGATAACTTTAGTGGTGGTCTCTGACCGAGGGCCACAATTGACAGGAAAGTGTGTGGAAAATGTGTGCAGGTTGTGGGTGGTGGCACAGAGATTCACTATGAGTTACCATTCTCAAGTTAATCTCACAGAAAGAGTAAACCGTACTATAAAGGCCACGATTGCCTCTAATGTGGGGAACATAACTGCAACTGGGATCAATGGCCATCGGAATTTCAGTATTCCCTGAATATTGCAAAAAATGGGTAGATGCCTTTAAAGAGATTCATATCGGTGGCTCCAAGCCCCCATATGAAAGAGTATGATCTGTTGGAAAGACATCAGGCTAACAAGGTGAAATGTGATGACAAATGTTGTCTTCCTTCCCAAGTATAAAATGCAATGGGGTGTAATGTTACTGTTCCCAAGCTGATAAAGTTAAACGGAGAGTGGGGTTAAATAAAGCTAGTGATAGTAATAATTTTCTATCATAAAAATTTAGACCAGTCGTTGTTGAATAGCATTGAAACAGGAAAGCAGGCTTTAATAAATACAATGGTGCGCATCAAGGGAGAATATATGGTTTCACCAGTTAAAGTTCCACCAACGTTTCTGGAGTAACAAAGGCAAGTTTGTAACTTTATACAGCATAGAACAAAAGGGAAAACAGTTATGGCCACCCCCATAGGTAAATATTAATTTAATTGTGTCCAGTGTGATTGCAGACTTTAGCTGCAGGCCTGCAAACACAGCTGGGTATCAGGGAAGTAAGAGATAGAAAAGGCAAGGGGATTCATGAGAGGAGATCTATCCGTTTTCTCGGATTAAAACAGGATGACGTTTTTTCGGTGGAGTCGGCAAACGGATGGAATGAGAAAACGGACTGTATAATTCCAGAGAGATTGTTGACTTGTGGGGGGGGTCTCTGACTGAGGGCCACAGTTTACGGGAAAGTGTGTGGAAAATGTGTGCAGGTTGTGGGGGGTGGCACAAAGATTCACTGACTCGGGAATCAGTTTAGGAGTGTTTTTCTCCTCTGGGCGCGACGCACTTATTTCCTTGTTTATTATATGTATCTATAGTGGACGAGAACACCATTGTAGCTCCAGGAGGAGATGAATCGGGACTTTATTGTGAATATTGTTCAATAATATTTGGGGTGAATAAGGGATTGTAATGTATAATTAATGTGAGGTGTTATGTGTTACCCCCGGGCTTGATGTGTTACATCTGTGATTTGGTCATTGAAGTAAATAATTAACGGGAGAAATATTCTGAATGCAAACAAACCTATTTCATTATTTCTTCGCTGGATTGTTACAAACTGGGTAGAGAAAAGTACAGATTCTAAGTGCTCAAATCAATGTTCTCAGTTTGTGTGCTATGTTTTTCATTAGGGTTGGGTATCATTTACATTTTTTCGCAATTACGATTCTGCTTACCGATTCCAATATTTTTGGAAGAAGAAATACATCATATTAAGAGGGAAAACTTTTAATTTAGGCTATAAGTAAAATGTCAATGTTGGTGACACTGACAGGATTCAGAAAAGTTTTTTATTGTAAGCACTAAACAAGACAATGACTAAACTCCCACAAGGAGGCAGGTAGAGCTTTGTACTGTGGATGCAATGACTAGGTAGAATAGCCTTTTTATATTTGGATAGGTGTTAATGCATTTAATTATTACAATTACATACTGTAGGTTTTCAGCTTTTTTTTGACAGTTTTTTTATACTATAATTAATTGAAGGTAATCTTTATTCAAAACCTATATCATCCATGTGAGCTCCCTACACCTTATAACTGGTTGTGCCACTTTTTACAGTAAGTCTATCACATCAAATTTTTGCCCACTCTTTTTAAATTCAGCCACATTGGAGGGTTTTCAAGAATGAACTGCCTGTTTCAAATCATGCAACAGCATCTCAAAGAGATTTAAGTCTGGACTTTGGCTAAGCCACTCCAAAACTGTAATTGATTTTTTAAATTATTATTTTTTTGCCAGTCAGAGGAAGATCTGTTGGTGTCTTTCGGATAATTGTCCTGCTGCATAATACAATTGCGTTTGAGGTCACAAAACGTATAGCCAGACATTGGCCGGTCCTGTGGATAATGGTGCTCACTTTGGTTCGCTGGAGTCCCAAAGCCTTAGAAATGGCTTTGTAAACCTTTCCAGACAGATAGATGTCAATTCTCATCTGACCTTGAATTTCTTTAGATTGGGGCATGATGTGTTGCTTTATGAGGTCTTGAGAGCCTGCTTCACCTTGTCAGAAAGGTTCTAGGTCTGGCTTGGGTGTGGCTAATGAAATTGAACTTAACTTTCCTGGTTAATCACAGTTAATTCATTTTAACAAGGGGGGCAATTACTTTTTCACATAAGGCCACGCAGATTTGGATAGATTTTTTTTTTTCCCTTTTTGAAAATTGTGTAAAGCAAATACAGAGATTTACTTAGAAATACTATAAATGTTAGAAATCCAATCCTTTAAACATGTGAGAACACTGTACACTATGTAGTATTGTAGAGTTTTTGCATTGGAGATTTTTTTTGGGAGGGACAGAATTAGAGGATTGCATACCCCTCCCACACCACGAGGATATAAAATCCCTCACTGTCCTTTAACAGCCTACAGACTGATAGTTATGCCTTTATTGCAGAAATAAGCACACAATGTGGTTGAGTCAATGTGTGTTATTTGAAGTTACTGGTTTATTAGCCTAACCTACCTGCTAACACCCGGCTGCCAAATCAGCATCCAAATAATCCAGCTGTCTTTATGTATTCCAATCATCTTTACAAAAGAAAATATAAACCACATAGCCAAATGAAAAAATCCAATCCCACAAGCTGTAGGCTAGATTTACTTGACAAGAACAGCGTCTCACAGCATCTGCAGGTGTCATGCCAATAAGTGATCTGCTAAAAAGTGGTCTGGTAAAACTGGATTTCTGCCCACGAGAGCACACACAACCCTATATTATAACCAATCTAATCATTTTTTACCAGTATCTATTTAAAGTGAAATTACAACTCATAACTCATGCACGTCTACATTTTACAATCAATGTTCGGTTGAGCATAGCTTTTTGGCACAACACCGCCATATGGAGTTTACTGTAGAACTCGCAATGGGTGTGGTTACAGCGCCTTCTGCTGATCCACCCCCAGTGCTTGAGAACAAAGAATGCTGGTTATATTTTCATGCTTTTGAAATGTAATTTTATATACTTGCTGACTTTTTTTATTATATCTAATTTGGCTGGGTGGTTAATATGACCTTTTTATGTGGTGTGACAAACACAACTGTATGTCTGCTTTGTCAGTGTCAGTGCTGTGAAAAAGTATTTGCCCCCTTACAGATTTCTTCTGTTTTTGCACAGTTGTCACACTAAAATATTTCAGCTCATTAAACAAATTTTATTATAAGACAATGATTACCTGAGTATATGCACAATGCAGTTTTTAAATGATTATTTCATTGTTTAAGGGGAAAAAATCTATCAAAGCCTGCCTGGACCTATGTGAAAAAGTAATTTCCCCGCTTGTTAAATCATGAATTAACTGACCAAAAAAGCTAAATTCAATTTCATTAGCCACACCCAGGCATGATTACTGTCAGACCTGTTGAATCAAGAAATCACTTATAGAACCTATCTGACAAAGTAAAGCAGGCTCTCAAGATCTCAAAGGCAACACATCATGCCCCAATCTAAAGAAATTAAAAATCAGATGATAAACAAAGCAATTGACATCTATCAGTCTGGAAAGGGTTACAAGGCCATTTCTAAGGCTTTGGGCCTCCAGCGAACCAAGCGGAGAGCCATTATCCACAAATGGAGACATCTCGGAACAGTGGTGACCCTACCCAGGAGTGGCCGGCCTACCAAAATAACTCCAAGAGCGCATTGACGACTCATCCAGGAGGTCACAATAGAACCTAGAACAACATCTAAAGAACTGCAGGACTCATTTGCCTCAATTAGGGTCAGTGTACATGACTCAACGATAAGAAAGACTGGGAAGAAATGGCATCCATGGGTGTGTTCCAAGGCAAAAATTACTGCTGACCAAAGGAGCACATAGGCTCATCTCACATTTGCCAAGAAAGATCTTGATGATCCCCAAGACGTTTCGGAAAATATTTTGTGGACTGATTAGACAAAAGTTGAACTATTTGGAAGATGTGCATCCCGTTACATCTGGCATGAAAATAAAACTGCATTTTATAAAAAGAACACCATACCCAACAGTCAAACATGGGGTGGTAATGTGACGGTCTGGGTTTGCTTGGCTGCTTCAGGACCTGGACAACTTGCTGTAATGGATGGAACCATGAATTCTGCTCTCTACAAAAAAAATCCTGAAGGAGAATGTCCGGTCATCAGTTTGTGACCTCAAGCTCAAGCGCTCTTTGGTTATGCAGCAGGACAATGATCCGAAACACACCAGCAGATCTTGACTAAACCAAATTAAGGTTTTGGAGTGGCCTAGTCAAAGTCCGGACTTAAATCCGATTGAGATGCTGTGGCATGACTTTAAACAGGCAGTTCATTCTTGAAAACCCTCCAATGTGGCTGAATTAAAAAAGAAAAGTCTGTAAAGAGTGGGCAAAAATTCCTCCAGCAATATGAAAGCCTTTTTGTCAGTTACTGCAAATGCTTAATTGCAGTTGTTGCTGCCAAGGTTGGCACAACCAGTTATTAGGTTTAGGGGGCAACTACTTTTTCACATGGGTGATATAGGTTTTGAATAACTCTTACCTACAATTAATGGATTTATCACTAAAAATCTGCATTTTATGTTCACTTGCATTGTCTTTTTCTTAAATTAAAGTTTATTTAATGATCTGAAAGATGTAAGAGTGTCAAACAAGGAAAAACAGAAGAAATAAGTAAGGGGGCAAATACTTTTTCACAGCACTGTAGTACATACCATTAGCATAACAGTCTAATAGCTAGGAGAGGCTCTTAGTGACTTGCTAGAATCTTGAATTTGTCGCTCTAGAAAATCAGGATTACTGTACATGCTTCCGTGTTTGGATATTGGGAGAGCAGTATTTCAATACCCTGAATCCAGCATTTACCGCAATTGCTCTAATATTCGTCTCACTTTGATTATCTGTACTGTCATCTCATACCCGTTCGTAATATCGCTTTACCGCTTGCTTTTACCATCATAGCACTAGCTCATGAAAATGCACCTTAAAGTACTTGCCTTGAATTAGACAACTGTAATTGCAAAGGTTATTGGTATTCCAATTGGTATTCCGTTTATTGTTTATGAGGTGATAAGCATATGTTTCTAAACAGTGGCCAATACCGCCCAACCTTAATCTGAACTTTACTGCTTGCTAACATACCCTTTGCTTTTCTGTTCTGTTTTTCTCTGTCTGACTTTACTGAGCCCTTTTCTTCAGGGGTCCTGGGCTCTGCCAAGCTACAGAGGGAGGTAATAATACTGTTAATTATAGCAATCAGGAAAGAGCATTAAAAAAATTCCAGCTTCCCATTTCATTCCAGCACACCCTGCCCTACATTTAAACTATTTGAGATATTGTGGAATTCACAAGCTAAAAACCTAAAGTAGGAGTTTATTTGATTGATGGCAGAATAATAATACAATACAGTTAGAATACAATGTCATTCCATTACTTTCCCCAGTTTTCATTTCATTCATGAATTAATGTTCATCTTCCTTTCTTGACCGACATTAGTTCTTTAATTTGTTGAATTGTAATTTTGTAACTTTTCCTTGTCCACTCTTGCTGATATAGTGTGTTCATGCAAAATCTGAGGTACAGTATATCTGGTGAAACCTAATCTAAAAACTATATTCCTTTTAAAACAAAACGCACAAATTAAATCAAAAGCATAATACATTATGTTGGGCTCTCCATAGGTAAGATGCTTTAAATCAGTACTGAGCAAAACATTTAGTTTTCTGTTTTATTACTGTACTGTAATTTATTACATGTCATTATTATAATCTACTTGATTAAACTTGTATTTAGGTAATTCAATTGCATTTAATATTTAGGAATTTCAAGAATAAAATCTGTTTATGCTATGTTACACTTGTTTTAAAAGCAGTGGTCTTTCAGAGTTTGAAATTCAATATACAGTGTATATATAAAAATTCTACACACCCCTGTTAAAATGCCAGTTTTTTTGTAAAAGAATGAGACAAATATAAATAATGTCAGAATTTTTTCCGTCTTTATTGTGAGTGTATAATAGTGTGCACACTAATACTTTGTTTAAGCACCTTTTGATTGTATTACAGCACTCAGTCTTTTTGGGTAGGAGTCTATTAGCATGGTACATCTTGATGTGGTATATTTGCCCACTCTTCTTTGCAAAAGCGCTTTAAGTCTGTCAGATTACGAAGACATCACTTATGCACATTTCTCTTCAGATCACCCCACAGATGTGCAATTGGATTCAGGTCTGGGCTCTGACTGGACCATTCCAAAACATTATCATCTTCTGGTGAAGCCATGTTTTTGTGGATTTGGGTCGTTGTCATGCTGAAAGGTGAACTTCATATTCAGCTTTCTAACGGACGCCTGAAGGTTTTGTGCCAAAATTGCCTAGTATTTGGAACTGTTCATGATTCCTTCCACCCTGACTAAGGCCCTGGTTCTAGCTAAAGAAAAACAGCCCCAAAGCATGATGCTCCCACCACCATGCTTCACTGTTGGTTTCATCAGGCCATAACACATTTTCCCACATGCTTTTGGGGGACTTGAAACAAACTTCAGCCGGGCTTGGATGTTTTTCTTGTAAGAAAAGGCTTCCGTCTTGCCATCCTACCCCATAGCTGTGATATAGAATACGGGACTATGTTGTCACATGTAGCACACAGCCAGTATTTGCCAGAAATTCCTGCAGTTTCTTTAATGTTGCTGTAGGCCTCTTGGAAGCCTCCCTGACCAGTTTTCTTGTCTTTTCATCAATTTTGGAGGGATGTCCAGTTCTTGGTAATGTACCTGTTGTGCCATACTGTGTTCCATGGTAGATCTAATGCTTTGGAATTCTGTTGTACCCTTCTCCTGATTGATATCTTTTAACAATGAGATCCCTCTGATTCTTTGGAAGCTCTCTGTGGACCACGGCTTTTACTGAGATGCAACTAAGAAAATGTCAGGAAAATCCTACTAGAACAGCTGAATTTTATTTGTAATTAATCAGTCACTGTAAATGGTGTGTAATGACTTCTACTTAACATGAGTTTGAATGTGATTGGTTAATTTTGAACATAGCCACATCCCCAGTTATGCAACCAGGTTATTCTAAGGTTATTTTTATATTTAAGTTTGTTTTTTAGTTGTTTTGTTCACATTATAGGTGGAGAAAGTTCTGACATGATTTATCGTTGTCTCATTCTTTTACATCACAAAAACATGGTATTTTAACAGGGGTGTGTAGACTTTATTTTTATATCCACTGTAGCATTTCCTTTTCCATTCACCTGCATGCTGTGTATATTACCATGCGAGCTGTTGTAGTGTTACTGAGTGCATGTGTGTGTGTGTGTGTACAGGGCCAGGGTGCCATCACAGAGAAGTTGCGTAGCTTCAGTATGCACGACCTGACCCAGATCAGTGCACACGATGGTTCAGAACAACAGATGTACTCCTACAGCTCTATCACTGCCAACCCTGCCATGAGAAGAGCACTGACCAATGATGCTGCGGACGAACCAGGTTTAGTACATAGAGTAATTGATTTGGACCTGGAAACTTGTGTTTTCTCCTGAACAAAAAGTGCCACTGTATACAAAAGTTAGATAATATAAAATTAAATAAAAAGAGAAAATGTGCACATGCACACACACAGGTGCATCTCAATACATTTGAATATTATACATACAGACAGTAATATAT
>JAODOY010005182.1:0-10537 GCA_025399855.1 Forbesichthys papilliferus | reverse complement strand
TAAGTGGTCTGTCTCCTCTATATAATGTCTCTGGTGCTTCTCCCATAGAGTTCTATTGAGGACTCTCTAAGTGGTCTTTCTCCTCTATATAATATCTGTGGTTTAGGTGTGCTGACCATGGTGCCGACATCAAAAACAACCAGATGGTTCATCCCATCAACTGTCAAGTATTGTTTTTAAAGTACAGCCATTCACAAACAATGTGAATTGCTGTACTTTAATGTCCAGCTCCCCAGATGGACTTGTGACAACAATTCCTCTGGCATGTCAGGTTTATAAGCAGCGCCCAGACAGCTACATCTACCATGTGTGGCCTGAAACAAAGTAAATTTAACTCAAAACATTTTGCTGCATAAATAGTGTTGTGGCCTCAGATTACTCACAGTTACTTAACTAATTAACAATATACAGTCTACTCAAAATATTCAATATCGCCCCCCAGAGATAAATGAAAGGCAATATTATGGTTAACCCTCGTGCTGTCCTATGGGTCAAATTGACCCGGTTCACTTGCCAGTAGAGGGCAGCAACCACAACATGGACATATGACATTCCGCGGTTTGCTCCCTATGCTGCTAGTCTGCTGAAATGCCTTAGGACAGCGCGAGGGTTAAATCCATAGACTGCCCAATGACTAGCATGGAACGCTGAGTCATTCTGTTCTGCATAAAGGGAAAAACGTCGCTAGCCTGGCTCCGCTCGATTATGTTCTCAGCTCAATTTATTTAGCTGAGATTACAGTCTGGAAACCCTGATCACCCTGCCGGCGGTCCAATTAGGGTGGGTTAGTGAGACGACGTTGAAGTCAAGCGTGTTTCAAAATGATTTCAAGACAATTGTAACAATGCCGACTGGCTTTCAGCAGCACCATTTAGTCTACATGAAATGTAGGAGGTGTGCAAATCAGCACAGCGTATACTGTTGCTTGCCTGCTAGGAATGACCAGTGTGTGTGTGTGTGTGTGCATGCGCACGCACGCATGCACTTGTGCTCGTTGTCTTTGTGTCCTGTCATAGGTGACACTGACTTGCATGTCGCAGGGCAGGTTAGTGGTTAGGGAGACCAACCCAACAGCTCATAGTATGTGTGGTAAATCCCTACAGCCTAACACTGTAAACGAGAACCCAATCCTGATTATAATACTCGTTGTGCTTACTGTACATCAGACATTGTCTGAAAATGAAAACTCGTGCCTGCTCCACAATAGATACTTTCCATTGATGATGTAATTGCTTAATTCTGCAGGCCTTATGAATTGTTAGACACAAGTCCATATGGGGAGCAATCCATCGAAACAGTTTGAAACGGGCTTTCAAAGAACGCTTGATCGGATGAACCCTCTCAGTGTCTGTTGTTTTCAAGTCGCTTTTGCTGTCAGCTCACATAAGCCCCGCCCCTATCTATCAGTATGACGTTGATTGGTCAGATCAGTTGCTACTCGGGTTCAGTGACAAAGACTTCTTGTCGATCCCGACTAATTCACGCGGCGAAATTAAACTGAGGCTGGCGAAAATCAGAATGGTCTCTCAAAGCAATAACTTCGTACAGAGCCTGTGTTTAAAACGGCGGGCCTCTTACACTGGCAGGCTACAGTATATACACGTTGACTGCTCCTGCACCACTCTCTGCCATTCCTCGCTCCACAGCCAGTGTTCACAGAGATTAGCTGGTACTTGTTGTATACCACAGCAACACCAACACAAGACGAGCCTTTCTGACAGGCTGCCGTGACTCACAGTGTGCGTGTGTGTGTGTGTGTGTGTAGTGTGTTTGTGTGTGTGTGTGTGTGTGTGTGCGTGTGTGTGTGTGTGTGTGTGTAGTGTGTTTGTTCCCAAAGAGAGGGAGGAGAAGCCTTGCTGACCATTATCTTTCACAACACCATCTGTCAAACATGGGCTTGCTTTTGAGTTGTGCACGTGTCACTTGTCTTTGTGAGTGCACATGTGTGTGTGCATGTGTGTGTTTGTGTAAGTGGGTGTGATCGTGTGTGTGAATGTGTGTGTGGATGTCTGTGTATGCGCGTGCGTGCTTGTGCGTGTGTGTGTGTGTGGATGTCTGTGTATGCGCGTGCGTGCTTGTGCGTGTGTGTGTGCATGTCTGTGTTGGTGTGTGTGTGTGTGTATGCGTGTGCTAGCCTGGCTAGCCTGGCTTGTGCGTGTGTGTGTGTGTGTGCGTGCGTGTGTTGGTGTGTGTGGGTGTGTGTGTATGCGTGTGTGTGATTGTGCATGTGTGCGTATGTGTGTATGCTTGTGCGTGCTTGTGCGTGTGTGTGTGTGTGTGTGTGTGTGTGTGTGTGTGCGTGTGTGTGTGCGTGTGTGTGTGTGTGCGTGTGTGTGTGTGCGTGTGTGTGTGTGTGTGTGTCAGGCACTTGAAGGATGCACCTTTCCAGAAGCATCCTCCAATGCAAAGTCACAGATGAGCTCACGCACGCTTGCACACACACACACACGCACACACACAAAAGGGCCACCCAGATAGACCTATAATAGGAAAGGTATGAGAGACAGTTGAGGAATGCAGAACAGTGTCCGCTGTCTGAGACATGACCCTGTCTGTCTGTCTGTCTGTCTGTGTGGATGTCTGCCTGTCTGTGTGAATGCCTGTCTGTGTGGATGTCTGTGTGAATGCATGTCTGTGTGAATGCATGTCTGTGTGAATGTCTGTGTGGATGTCTGTGTGGATGTCTGCCTGTCTGTGTGAAATCCTGTCTGTGTGGATGTCTGTGTGAATGCCTGTGTGGATGTCTGTGTGAATGCCTGTCTGTGTGGATGTCTGTGTGAATGCCTGTCTGCGTGAATGCCTGTCTGTGTGGATGTCTGCGTGAATGCCTGTCAGTCTGTGTGGATGTCTGTGTGGATGTCTGTGTGAATGCCTGTCTGTGTGGATGTCTGTCTGTGTGGATGTCTGTGTGGATGTCTGTGTGGATGCATGTCTGTGTGGATGTCTGCCTGTCTGTGTGGATGTCTGCGTGAATGCCTGTCTGTGTGGATGTCTGCGTGAATGCCTGTGTGAATGCCTGTCTGTGTGGATGTCTGTCTGTGTGGATGCATGTCTGTGTGGATGCATGTCTGTGTGGATGTCTGCCTGTCTGTGTGGATGTCTGTCTGTGTGGATGTCTGTCTGTGTGGATGCATGTCTGTGTGGATGTCTGCCTGTCTGTGTGGATGTCTGCCTGTCTGTGTGGATGCCTGTCTGTGTGGATGTCTGCGTGAATGCCTGTCAGTCTGTGTGCATCTCTCTGTAGCTAGGAGACGTACTAGCTAAACATATATAAAAAGACATCTGCCCTCTGACTGCAGAAAACATTGAGTGTTTGGACCTTACTCTAGTGCACAATAGAGAGAGAGGGGGAGAGAGAGAGAGAGTTGGAGGCAGAGAATGAGAGGCGGAGAGAGAGACAGGAGAACACTTTGTTTATTGGCCGACATCGTTCACGGAGAGTGCACCCTTGTCTCTCTCTCTCTCTCTCTCTCTCTCTCTCTCTCTCTCTCTCTCTCTCTCTCTCCTAGCCTGCTCATACCTTTATCTCTCTCTCTGCTATCACAACATGTCTGTTATGCCTATAGTGCCCACCACATGATTCTAGCCCAGAAACAAACCAGCTGCTCGCTCCCATCACAGGCCAATAGGAACTTAGTTGGATGATATAATATAATGACGTGGTAGACATGATGATAAAATGCAACTATTCTGACATAATATTGGGTGTTTGACCTGTCCAACTAATGACAAATGTACTACATGTAAGCGCCTGCCAAATGCCGTGAATATAAATGATCCGTGCATCTGCAATAAGTATCATACATTGGACTTATTGTTTGTTTACAGGAATAAACAATAAACACAATGTAACAGCTACTTTATGTTGTTGTTTATTACGATAATGGACTGATACATGGATGTGTGTGTGCTCAATTAATAAAATGTAGATGTGAATGCAGTCATGTCAATTATGTTCAGTTATTGGAGGTAATATGCCTCGATTTATCTATCTACATCTGTGACATCACAAGGGGATATGGGTCAGTGGTAGATAGGGGTATGTTTCCCTACATCAGGGGTCTGCAACCTTTACCAGCATAAGAGCCATTTGTGCCCAAAATGGTTTATATTTATCTGTTAAAGTAAATTATATAAGCTAAATTGTCAAGTTAGCTTATAAACATTACTAATAGACCTAAATAAGTATTAATTCACATGTTTTTCCCAGGGAATAGGAGTGTTTTCCAACTGGACAGTAAAATGTTATGGCAGTTTAAAAAACACATAAAGCACATAAATCCCAATTTCTGTTGACTTAATATTATATACTAAACACTAGCCTATATCAACTACTGTGCACTCATGATTTTAAATGGACAAGATCAATGTGGATACTGGTGAAATCAGAGCACACAGGCTGGCAAAATATACAAAATATAGATCTAATATTATTTTACAGATAATATTTTGTCGGGGGACAAAACCTAGATTAAGGTGCCACTGTACACTGAGGTTGCAGACCCCTGCCCTACAGGATCAGCTGTTGGAAACCATAATGACACAAGCTGGCTGTTTGCTGGACTTGTAAATGTAAATCTGTTAGATATTGTAACTAGGTATTGTAACTAGTTTACTGCTAAAAATAAACTTAACTGAAATTGGCAAGTAAAAAAATGGCCCTACACTTGCGACGTACCGGAATTGCAGATAACAGCCGATCAATATAGACTTCCTGCTTACAGCCAATCAATATAGACTTCCTGCTTACAGCCAATCAATATAGACTTCCTCACTTCCTGAAAGTGCTGTCAAGTGTACAAGGGTATATGTATCAGATGTTCAGCACAGAGTTGGTTATGTGACGTAGTGCTAATGGACGGAAGAGGCCGAGACTAACCCCACTGGGGCTGGAGATCGAAACCCCCCTTCAAACACACGGTTTGGATAAAAAAAGGTATTACTGTAACAACGAGATTACTGGATGTTTTCATACATACAGTATACTGTACTGTCTGTGTTTCCATTTTATGATTATTTATATATATATATAAATATAGGGGTTTTTTTTGTAGCGGTGTGCGCTATTGGCCATAGCGCTATTGGCTATTTTTATCTCAAGGGACTTCTGGCTAAATAGAGGTGTATACAAACTAAAGAAAGAGGATTATTTACAATGCTCCGAGCAAACCGACATGTTGCTAAACACAACCCCCCCCCCCCCCCCTCCTTCCCCCAACCTAGGCTGGGGCACTTAAATGTAATTCCTAATGCAAGTTATGGGTGGCGTTCAGTAGCATAAATACACAGCTAAATAATGATGATGACAAATGTTAAGCGGTGTAATTTACAAGTCTCTCTATAATGGAAGCCATCCATCACCGCACGGAGTGATGAGATTTATCAGCTATTAAAAGCCTTAAACAAAAACAGGAAATAATGAGACATTTCATTGGTAGAAGCACATGTGACAAATATAGCCTTCTCTCTCTCTCCCTCTCTCTCTCCCTCACTCTCTCTCTCTCTCCCTCTCTCTCCCTCTCTCTCTCCTTCTCTCTCTCTCTCTCCCTCTCTCTCCCGCTCTCTCTCCTTCTCTCTCTCTCTCTCCCTCCCTCTCTCTCCTTTTCTCTCTCTCTCCCTCCCTCCAGTCATAAATTCTTTCCTGCTCTCCTTCCTTGCCTCCAAGTAAGTGCTTTGTAGGGATGTAGCAACCGGCCACGGCAACCCCCGTTACTGTGGTTACGGCTGTGCAGCCTGCGGCTAGGTTTTGTCCTGGGAAACGAGGGCTGTCAATATTTTAGAACACACACACACACACACACACACACTTGCTGTATGTAAGTATGTATTTACAGTATGCAAGCATGTGGGCTACTTACAGCAGACGTACATTTACAAACATGCACAACCACTCATGATATGAGGAGGAGGAGGAGGAGGAGAGAGTGGAGGAAGATGGAAAGCTCCTTCACTAGAGGAGAAGGAAGATGGCTCCTTCACCAGAGGAGGAGGAGACAGGAGTATGGGAAGCTCCTTCACCAAAGGAGGAGGTGCTTACAGAAGGAGAGCGCTTGCTAAGACACAGATAGTGTGTGTACTTAACCTCTGGCCCTTTCTCTAGTGCCAGTGTAAATACATGTCTGGCTAGCGTACGCAAGACACTCGGGGTGTGTGTGTGTGTGTGTGTATACTGTGTCTTTCGCTCTGTCTCTTTCTCTGTCTGTCTGTCTGTGCATCTGTCTCGGTAAAGAGACAGGCAGGCAGACAGACAGAGAGTCAGACAGACTTTGGACAGATTGAACCAGCAGGAATTGTGTGTCAGTCGTGCGCGTGTATGTGTGTGTGTGTAGGCAGTGCACGCGCACGACAATGTTTGCTCACGTGGCTGTGTGTGTGTGTATGTGTGTGTGTGTGTGTGTGTGCGCATGTGCGTTTGACTCACCCAGCTAGGACGATGAAGAAGTCCAGCCGGTTCCAAGTGTCTCCTAGGTAACACTTCTTCCCAAAGATCCCCAGGGCGACCATCTTTATGACCATCTCAATCGCAAAGAACGCAAAGATGAAGTCATCAAAATCCTGTCAAGAGAGACATTAATTAGTGCATGACATATGCACCTCCTCTATTGGGTCGGCATAGATACGGTGTCTATAGCTTAAATGTGTTGCTGTGTAGAGCGTTTCTGTTCTGTTGTAGATGGAACACGGGGTGAACCTATCTTGATACAGTGTTCAGCTCAGAGAGCTTTAACACCTGAAAAATGGAGAAATTGAGTTGGAGTCGAGCTCAAGAGCATTATCTTAATTCGTAAAACATGACGAAAATCAACCAACGAAGGCAGAGGAATAGCAGAAGAGCAGAAGAATTGGTTGGTGGGGGGGCAGCGGGGTGGTGAGCCACATTCTGGAGAGAGATTATGGCTCAGATCAGCCGCTGGGAAATGACTCACCCAAAACACCAGCAGAAAGATGTCTACAGTGTATTAAATATATGCATATATCATGTACTATATATATAGGAGAGTCCCTGATCTCTAATCCTTCTGCTTAGGAGGTGCACTCTCGCTCTCTCTCTGTCTCTATCCTACACACACGTGCACACTTTATTGTGTGCACGTGTGTGACTGTGTGTGTGTGCGTGTGTTGCCCTTGCATGGAAGGACAAACACAGGGAACCATGACGAGACCGGCCCGCACGCACACACACACACACACACAAACACACACACAGACTAAATAAGCTGTCTTCAAGTCAGCGAGGTCTTCCTACATTGTCAAGGGTTTACCCAATGAAAAACAACTTGTCTGTGTGTGTGACTGTGTAAATGTGCACGGTTGTGTATTTAAATGTGTATGTAAGGGTCTCCTGAGTCAGTGCACCATGGCAAGAGACCCCCCCCCCTTCTCTCTCACACACACACACACCAGGATACACAGTGTAGTCTTCACTGAATGATTAAGTTCTCACACTCCCTACCTTCCATCAATTCAATTATCTCCCTCTCTCGCTCTCTATCCCCCCTCCCTCTCTCCTCTAATCTAGTGCTGTTTTAGAAAACATTGCACGACTCACATAAATAACACATTTGAGAAGGTTATTAAACCAATTACATTAAACTATTAGTGAACCTTCAGAACATGATATGCTTAAACCATACCTAAATTAAACTATACTCTTTTATACTGTATTATTAATGTTATATTTCTATACTGTATATATTTACATAGACGCTTCTCAGGCACGTCTTGCCAGTGAAGGATTCACAATGGATGAAAAGCGTACTTTGTTTAGCCAAGCTGACATAAACGTAAACATAAGGACTTCCATTTTATTTGCTGCGGTTAAACCATAGCGGGTAAATAATTGACATGCAGTGTGTTTTACGTTCCCGGGCTAAACACCAGAGCCACAACAAGAAGGTTAATGTAAAGTGGCTTGTATAAAGACACATTATTTTATGGTAAAGAACAAGAGCTGCTGTTGCTACAGTAACAGGCACATAGAGTACAGCTACACAAGTCTCCCAGAATGTACAAAATAATGCATCTCACAATCCACAACACATGTAAGGGCCTCATGTACGTACATTTTGCAAGTGCAACATAGAACCGAGCGCAGCCAGACCGCGACTTTTTACATTGAATGTAGTAAACTCGACATTTGGAGTAGAAACAGAGGTTGGCACCGCCCTCTACACTTGGAGTAGAAACAGAGGTTGGCACCGCCCTCTACACTTGGAGTAGAAACAGAGGTTGGCACCGCCCTCTACACTTGGAGTAGAAACAGCGGTTAGCACCGCCCTCTACACTTGGAGTAGACACGGCAAGTGTTCCAGCCTTAAAGATTAACAATCATGAAGTAGACCTAATTATACATAGCCTACTGTCTATATGTATCGTCAAACCTAGAGATAGTTATGTTAGGTAACTACAAAATGTAAAAGTAGAATAAACATTTATTTTAACAGCACACAAGCAATCAAATCCTCTCAGCATATCTCTCCATGGCCTGCGTCTTTGTTTTGCTCATATTAATAATGCCGTTGCCTGTTTCCTCCGTTCAAAGAAACACATTAACATAATTTTCACTGCAAAACCAACTTGCGCTTTCCATCGCAGTTTTCATGCATTCATCGGAATAGGTCATCACTCTCTCCTTTCACATGTCGTCCCACCTAAGCATTCTGTTAGATTTGGAAACACCTCATATTATGCTCTAAATGAGGGTTGATAGATAGTCTCTATACAGAGAGGCCATCGCCTTCATAGGTGAAGACCTGACTTACTGAATTGTACCTTTAAGATTAGTGCCGTGTGTGACCCGACCCTTGCCTTGTGTTCAGTAAGGGCATCTCTAATGACATGAGAGAGAGAGAGAGAGAGAGAGAGAGAGAGAGAGAGAGAGAGAGAGAGAGAGAGAGAGAAGGGGAGAATCTCCAACCCCTCCCTCTGCTCTGCTCAGGCCAAGACAATAGGAGCCATCAATTCTGAGAAACAGTTCCCTCGTAGCATCTCGCCTAAAATAAATCTCAGCCACTATGTATGCTAATTCCACCTGTCACAAGTCTGGACGCTATTATCATTGGGGTCAGATGCTTTCATCATAAGCGCAGGGACGGCCACACACACCTATGCACACACGCACACACTCATGCGCACACATGCAACACACACACACACATAATATAGCATCACCACAGGCCTGTCTGTGCCATTCATAGAGATCCATTCCTCACAGGTGTGCCCAGATAAAAGTGCCGCAACGTCATCTGGGCTCAATCAAGAGACATTCACGGCACCCGCGAGGCTGGCAGAGTGCACACACACACACACACCTACGGTATCCATACTCACACACAGGTGCGAACGTGCGTGTGCACAACCTCCCGCCACGACGCATTGTTTAACCACAGAGACGCCGTGATTGGGTGTTTTTGCTATGCTGCATCTCAGAGGCGTGTGTGTGTGTGTGTTCATAACTGTGTGCATGTCTCTCTCCAACTACCATAATCTACTGTATCTCTCTCTCTGTCTCGCGCTCGCTCTAAGGGGACCCAGGCTAACCGATGAGCTCCCATTGTGTTGCCGGTTGAATCATTAGCTCTCCAGAGAGCTCCTGTCGTAGCTGGAGGGAAGGGAACGCCGGCAAGCTCTGCTATCACACTCTGCTGGTGAGGCCAGCCCGTACAGTATCTGCAGCTTGAGAAGCTGTTACGGAAGACATTGACGTTTCTTTGTTGCCACCCCGTAAACTAAAGCTTTACTTCTACGTGGCGGCACTTATATTTCTCCCCTCTTGCCTGCCTTGATAACGTCTCCACTGATAATAATGGCATAAAAGGAACAATGCCAGGAATGTTGCATCTAAGGTCTGCAGTAGACAAACTTGACCTCACAACAGGCAATTACCACAGATGTTACAGTAGCTCTCCACTGTAAACAACATGGCAAAAGGATTAGCTCAGGATGCCATTTCAAAAAGCCACCCACTTCTTTGACCTGAACGTCTGAACTCCCAGAGGGCCGTGGGAGCGTTACTGTAACCATTAGCGCTGTCAGCTATCGGGAGCTGGTTCAGCCATGTGTTGGTGACCTACGGTCTACAGCTTCAGAACTGATATTCATACGGGAGTCAATTCTCATAGACCCCCATGTTAAATGTCAGACTTTATAGCAGAAATATACATGACTGGTTCAAAAAACGATTTTAGTCTCTATAGCGTGTCTCCCCATTCATGACAACTGTACGGTGGGTGAATTGTTTTATAACTCATCAGTTATCAACATATTAGCTATACTTGTATCGCATTACAATGGATTAGGGGGAAATACAGGTACTACATGGAAGGTGACGATACAGTTTGGTCTTCAAACCCCTTCTTGAGAAACGCTATGGCTGACATCACAGAGGATCCATATATATATATGTATATACACTACCGTTCAAAAGTTTGGGGTCTCCTAGACAATTTCATGTTTTCTATGAAAACTCACACATTCTTTCCTCAAATGAGTTGCAAAATTAATAGAAAATATAGTCAAGACATTGACGAGGTTAGAA
>JAODOY010005181.1:0-10538 GCA_025399855.1 Forbesichthys papilliferus | reverse complement strand
ATTAAAAAACAACTGTTCTAATTGTCCTTGTTTAGGTGCCGCTGGTCTCTGAGTTGGAGGTCCCGGAGGTGGAGAGCGAAACTGAAGAGTGACTGACTGTTTTGTATACATTTATTATATAATACATTTTATTTAAAATAAAGAGAACCTGAACTAAATTAATGAATGAATGTCTTTAATTGTATCTTAGGTTTTGGTCAGTCAACTTTCACCCTGAGTTTGTCCTGCAGTGTTGGAGATTGTTTATGGCTAGAATAAAAATACTTAATTCTCAACTCTACATGGTAAAACTTGGTAAAACTGGTCTGCCAATGACGAATAATGAAAATAAATACATAACGTTGCCATGACGTACCTGTGACATTTAGGTTACGTACCTAAGTTACGTAGTGGCAACCAAAATAGGTCTTTCACTTTATCGTTGTAGCGACGTCAAACGGTTACGTAATCGCGACAAAAAATGACCGTCTCACGACGTCATTGCAACGTAATATTATTAGCTGGGTTCTGAATTCACCGACTTGCGTAATTATATTTGTGTGCCACGGGGGGGGGGCGGCAGTGTCTATTAATTTGTGTTTGGCTCATCCTGCGTCCCTGTCAATATCGTGCAGTGAGGCATTCAGGGAGAGTACGAATTGTATTTTACGGTATATTTGACTATATAAAATAAAGAAGTGTGTGAAATTAACTATGTATCTCAATAATACCCCACATTACTTCATATAAAACTATTTATAGTAGGCTGTAACTAGACAACTATGTGATAGAAATGATCACACAGCAACATATGTTATGACTGGTGACCCATTCTCATCTGGTGACCGACTGACCTGTACTGTCTTAATCTTGCTCAACTATTTCCTGCTGTCTCAGCATTCACATCCTCCTTTCTTCATCACGTGTCTCAGCAATGTACCCATGGCCCTTCATTATTTCATTGCCATTGTAAACTGCCTCTTCTCTATTTGTATAGACCCCTCTATACTGGTAGCCGATTATACACCTATATATATATATATATATACACCTATCAGTACATGTATGTATTCCTCAAACACTGTCTGCATGTGTTTTTGCATGGCCAGGCTATATTAAATATATTCAAGTAGACAAGTACTCAGTTCTGAATACTATAATAGTGAGGCAGACATCAAAATGGCAGACATGCATTTTATTAGCAAAGAAAATCTCCCCTGAACAATGAAACCAGACATTTCTTTTTCAATAAAATGTTTGATTCAACATTGGTACTCAACATTTGTGTTGATTCACTGGGGAGAGCAGAACCTGCCCAGGAACAGAATGGCCTTGCTCTTGTTGTGCCTAATGAGGAACAGGAAGGGATGGTCCGCTGTGAAGTGCTCCTCTCTGAACATACAAAAGGCCGCCATGCCAGCTGTGGCAGCAGCCGCCTCTGTTCCCTCCTCGTTCACCTCTACAAAGGCCTTGTGGGCCACCGTAGAGAGAAACAGTCCTCCCTGGCCGTTCATCCCTGTCAGGTCGGCCTTCCCCGCACAGAACACGTCTGTCATACCAAGCTTAGCCAGGGGCTCCTTCAGCTTGTATGCCTCTTCCAGCTTAAACTTGGGCACATGAACTATGATTTCTGTCCCAGTGTCCATATTGAATCTGTTGGTCCACTCATCCAGCTTCTCCTGTGTCAGCTCCTTCTCCAACTACAGCAAGACACACACGAACACACACAGTGTCATTTCTCTAGGTTCATAGTGATAAGATAATGGGTACTCTTGTGAAAAATGTTTGTTTTTTATTGTGCTGAACTGTTACAGCTACAGTACATTTTTGTAATCTCTGATTAAAGGAACAGTATTTACCACTACCTACATCTGTGTTACACATTCCATCTCAGTACATAATGCCTATCTCTAAAACTATTTAATTCCACGCAAAGGTGCTTCTATTGTCACATACACATACATGTAGTGAAATGAATCCTCTGCATTTAACCCATTCCTCAAGGGAGCAGTGGGCAGCCGCTGTGCAGCGCCCGGGGACCAACATCGGATTGGAGCCAGTGTCACTGGTCAGATGGCACTGACTGGAGGGTGAACCTAACATGTACTTAGATAGTGGGGGAAATGTAGACACGGGGAGAACATGCAAACTCCACACAGAGGTCGGGGCAACCGGGGTTCGAACCCAGTGAGGCCACAGTGCTATCCACTGGGCATAAACCAGACAGGGTTCAGACGGGATTAGTATTATAGGGGAAGATGGAGGAATGTAAATATTATCAGAGTTTCACAGTGATTTTAGTCCTGTCCAAATGCAACATTTCTGTCAACTCAGACTGTCAGTGTACTACAGTACCTTGAGCAGTGGGTTGGAGCCATCGGTGGTTTCCTCTGGAAGCAGAATGATCATACTGAGCTCTTCATCTATGTATGGCAGCTCCAAGATCTGCAGCCGATAGTCTGGGATGTAGTTGAACGGCAGCTTCTTCATTTGGTACATCATCTGTACTGGTTTACTCTCATTCTGTCACAGATGAAACAGACACAAAGTGTTTAAAGACTGAGCGCAAACAGCTACCAGAGCAGAGTTTGTTTGTTAGATACCTCTTCATGCTTACATTAGTGTTTTAAGTGTAGGCATTACACAATTTAAGATCACAGATGGGCTAGGGTTAAGTGAAGAATAAAACATATGTACAAACATATTGGTGAGGCCTATGGAAACATGGCAGACTGATGGTACTTAGCTCATTGGCAGTAATCTGAGCCTATAGCTAAAATAACTGCATTATTTTGTGTTTAACCTACCTGCAGCCATTCCTAGTTTAATTTGAGTGTGGTGCGTTCATTTGTGTATACAGTACATATAGTGTCTTGTGTTTATAAAATGTAAAAGGTCATACAATCATCAATGAGTTGAGCTCAGATTTGTGTGTTGCCTAACTGTATCTCATCAATACATTAATGAAGCAAAGATGAGCTCAGATGGTACCTGGTTTAGTTTAAAGGGCATCTCTTTAGTATCTGCCTCATTAAATCGGTTGAGCCAGTTCCCTTTGAAGTAGATGGCATTGACCAGTGCCAGTCTAGTCATAGAAGTGACTGTGCCTTCCTTCAGTAGATCTTTGATCTTGTCTGTGGAATAACAGACAAACTGGTGACCACCTCTATAGCCCAGGTGTTACATGTACATCCTCAGTGCATCACTGTGTAGTGTGTGTAATATGCATCTGGCCATGCTCAATAGTCTTACTCTCAGTCTGTTGTTCAACCCAGCTGTTGATCTCAGCCCTGCTTTTCTCTGCAGCGCCTATAAAGTCAACTGCTTTCAGGTCAGCTTGGTAGAACTTTTTTGTGGCTTCAAGGAATTTCTACATAAGAACGAGAAAACTTTCTGAATAGATACAATACAGGTGATTGCTTTCCTGCATGCATACATGCATACAATTATACATAGTAATAACCACATAAGATACTGTGTAACAATCCCAATGATTGAAACACAGTATCCTATGTGGTCTCCACAATTCTGAAAAATAACTCACTGGGAGGAAGTTAGAAATGTTTTCTCCATAAAGACGGTTGGCTAATTTCAGAGTGTAGGAGGCAGATGGTGAGTTAATGTCAGCATTGAGTCTTTGGAAATCTGTGTGGATGTCTTCACCTGAGCTGAAGGAAAGAGCCTGCACAGAATGCAATACCTTTTAGGTTAAACATCCCCATACAATATCATAATGAAAAGTGTGACAATATATTGAGTCAATATCGTTATCGTAATATCACGTTGCACAATATCATATCGAAAATGTATCAGGAAGTGCAACATTCAGTTTATTTAGCGGAGACATGCGTCCATTGGCTGTTTGGCTTAGATGTACATGTTTGATTTAGACAGGAAAGTAAGATGTGTGGCCGAGGAAGCTAATGAGATAATAGAGATCAAAGCATCAATGCCTCCTCGGTAGCTTTGAATTACTGTTGTACCTGTCCAATAAGAAATTGAATTGAATTGAAAATGTGTTTGATGTTATGAATATATTTTGATGCATTTTCCCATAACCTGTGTTTTTTATTATGTTTTAAAATATCAAACTGTATATCTATATTGCTGTTCTCATTATCGCAAAATCACATTTTATCAATATCGTGCACCTTTAATAAGAGGGTGTGTATGTAAAGTGTGTGTACCATTGCCATTTGTTCGGCAGTGTTCCCTTTAGCACCCAGATAAACCATCGCCATCGCTGTGCTGATACTCAGCGGGGACACAAATACATTTCCGTTGGGGTTATCTTGACTCAGAGTACGGAACAGATCCAAAGCGAATACTGTGTTTGATGCGCCCAGACTGGCCATGATAGCAGTTTGGTCTGTAAACACAAGTGTTACACATAAAATGCGGAATAGATAGTTATGAATCAACTTCAACAAATGCTATCACGTGGTCGCTTCCGGGTTCGGCTCCTGCTGCTTCCAGCCACACAGCCTGTTTTTTATTAGAGATAAACTGTATGGTACGATCACCGCCATATGTCAATAAACTTGATGCCAACAAAACAAGAAGAAAGTTCATTTAAAAAAAGAACGTTAATTTGTGACATTTCTGTAGATTGTCGATACAAAGGGTTTATTTGCTTTCATCAGCTAGTTGCTCCTTCGCTTTGGTAGCTAGACTATTGCCTACATGTATTTTCTAACCAATTTTATTTACAAGCTGTCACTGGCCACGTACTCGCGCACGAGGAGACGCGCACCACTGCAGTCGCTCAACTCGAACGACAGACGTCAATGTGCATCAAAAGCTGTAAAAGTATATGCTGCAGGCCCAGGCCAGTTAGTGAAAGTTACAAGACACATAACACAATAACGAAATGTTATGAAATTACAAACATAAATTATTCCTAACAATTGACAACGCAAATTAGGTAGCCGATTAGATCATTATGTGAATTAAATAATGTAGCATAGTCTACATTCCCAACGTGTAAAGTGCGAAAAGAACAGACCCGATCCGATAGATGTTGCGAGTCCTGACTGGTCGACGCCCACTATTAACCGTATGCTATATTATTGATCGTAGGTTTCTACTGGACGTTTAGCAATTTGTATCATAGCCCATATAGTAATTATACTGACCTGTCCTTTGAACGAGTGCAGTTAAGCCTCACACACGGTTGTCGTGGAAAGTGAATTTAGAATAGTGACTCAAGACTAAAAATCTCAAAAGGATTTAAGAAACGTGGCCAGACTACAGTAGGCTAGGCTATAGTCTTGATCTGTTTGCTCCTACTCATTTGTAAGGTTACTCATACAGGCTAGGTGCCATATGGGCAGTAGGTAGGGTAGATAGATTAGGTAACATAGGCTACTGATAAGACAATGACGACATAGGCTATACTGATTGAGAAAGTACATTTACAGTATAAAAACTAGAAATTAACATGTAACAAATTGGATTACAATATGTTTGTTGTTCTGCTTAATTCATGTGAATATTTGGTTGTATTTTAGAACAGTATACAGTATGCATTCATTAAAGTGGAAGGAAAGGTGGAAGCTTTCCTAACATTACAGTTACAGATGGCTAGTCAAATAAAGGTGTGTGTGTGTGTGTGTGTGTGTGTGTGTGTGTGATTTATTGATGGCTGCACCCATCCAGTTAGGCAGGCTACAGACAATGAAGTGCTGTAGTAGGTAACAGATATAATGGAGTCTGTGTCATTCCACAGGCATGTTACCAGGTAACATCAAGACCACAAACATTGATTCATTTAACCCTTGGACTCTTTGTAAATATCTTCAACATACTATGACTATGTCAACCATTCTCTCACTTTTCTTGAGTCACCATGTCCTGTCCATAATTGAGTGATTAATAAATATTCTCTTTATTTCACAGATTTCCATAAACAACCTATTAAACTGTAATCCACAAATATGCCCATGTAAACATTTTTAACATGTAAAACACATCAATATGAAATTGGTCCTTATGACATGGTCACATGTGAAATGCAAACCCACTACTCTCTCCCTCTACATGCAGCACACACATTTTGGTAATGAGTCTGGGGTGAGACGGGGCCAGCCAATATGCTTTGGTATCCCTAGAGCAGGGTGGGGCTTCACCGCCTTGCTCAAGGGCCCAACGTTTGCAGCACAGGGGAATAGGCAGGACAGTATACCTCAATGGCTTGGAAGGTTGTTTGCCTGCAGAAAGTTTCTCTGTTCAAACCCTGACATGGTCCTGTAAAGTGTTGTGTTCAGTGCACCTATAAATCTCTGCATGGCTGCATTATCTTATTTATACAAGCCCAGCTTCCGAGGATCTGGGCTTATGCAGACAACGGGGGAGGGTCTTAACATTGTTTGAAGCATTTACCTTTATCCTCCGCACATGGAGGACACATGGAGTCTCCTGCTTCACTCACATGAACCATGTGAAACACACAGCCTTGCTTGACCTGTCCCCCACCCCATCACAAGTTACTAAACAAATAAAGACCTGTATCTTTCCTAAAGCCTGCCTGCCCAATGGCTGCAGCAATGGTGACTACACAGTGTTGTGGAAAACATTCCAAATATTTCTTAGCGTTTCTATGTGCGAATGTCAACAGTTACAAAATTATGAGCTGTTGGTACCAGAATAACGTCAAGGTCCAACAGCTTACCAATACTGCACATGAATTTCATGAGAGATCAAATATAACCTGATCCCAACCGTGACCTGTTTTGACTTACATTTGAGTTCACTGTTTGACTTTAGACAGACAGTGACACCTCCTTTCATTGTCATCTTTGAAGGACATGTGTATCTTATCTGCCAATAGATGTTGCACTAGCATCACAGACCGAAACAAACGCCTTGTAGGTCACATACACACACATGGACCGGCTATGAAGACAAATACAGATTACAACATAAACAAATCAGGATGTAAATACAATTTATTTACATTGAAAACAGTTGTTTGCTGTTTTATTAATGACTAAAATATTCTAGGACATTTTAAAGATCACCAGTATCTGATACATACTATTTTTACATCATTTTACTATACATAAAAGGAATATGACTTGATATGTCAGAATGTATTAGCTAACAGTAGCTTAATTGGTTTGTTCAAACATATCAAATATTTATAAATGTAGAGCTTTATGTACAAGTTAATTGCATACAGTACTGTATCTTGTATGTATATTCAGTATATCTATGTGTGCACATGCAAACTGCATCGCTGGTTTAATGTACAGTACATTGAAAGCTTGGTGCCAGGGGACTATTCTCAGACATAATTTCATACCACATCTAGTTGACCATGGTCAAGCTGACCTCATCTCTGGAGATCCATGTGGATGAAACTAAACCAGGTGTTGCATATTTGATACTGTAGTTGGGATTGTTGTTAGTAACCCTCACCGGGGTTTTTTCTTGAATGTCGGTTAATGAAAGCACTTCATGCAACACCAGCCAAAGAAGTTATGATGAAACATGTCATGTCAGCAAAAATACGCGATTCCATAAAGGTCAATGAACTAATAGTGTTAAGGTATACTTATTCAGAACTGCATCTGAAAAGTGTTGTTATGGAGTTTAATGTTGGCTGCCTATAAGAATGAGCATGCATGAACTGCTGTTAAGGTCATTAGAGGGGTAGGATGTAGGCAGAAGGCAGAGTAGAGGTCCTTGCACTGACATGTATATTGAATACATATAAAATATGTGTGTATAACAAGGCTCTTTCAGACCAACTGACTATAGTCACCAAAGATGCACCAGACAACCCTAATGGGTGAAGCAGCAGCTCCCCATCATGGTTTAAAGCACATAACATGCAAGCAAATACATGTTAAGTGATTTCACAGCAACTACGATGCATAAAACAATTTAAGAGGCTTTTCAAATTACATAAACGGGTCACAAACTACAGTATCACGGAACCAAAACCTCACTAAGGCCAACTGGCAAGTTGCTGAGCTCAAGCTACAGATAATAGTCACAGGGCTGTCGAGTTGACCACCAATGAAATAGATAAAAGCTAGTCTTTATTACATTTAAAAGCTAAAAGCAGAAAAATGTGACTATAATATGATAAGAATGCTACTACCAGGTGGCCAATTTACTCAAAAAGTGTCTAAATGTACAACAGCTGAGTCACCCGTGTTAGACAACATGCAGTCACAAACAGGTTGGCCACTCTGCCTGAGAGTAAATACAATAACGTAACAACCAGGCAAACAACTGTTAACAACTCAAAATATATAAAACCTATTTCTGTTAAATCAGCTATAGAAGATTAAGCACTTTGCTGGTATAGGCTGCAAGCAGTTATTTGTAGGATTGAATGATTTGTGTTGACATGCAGCTGTCATTATTCAACACAATGTTGTGTTAATGTCGTTTGCTTATTATAACTGATGATCAGCTAATGGCAAATGTGCTCTACTAAGTGCTATAAATGTATTGTGCTCAACCAGTCCACACAGGTAAAGCTACAGAAGCAGAAATGTACCCCTGTGCATCTGCACACGGTATGCCAAAGATAATGGTGTCATGCCAAGCTGGCATGCCAAATCTGCATGCCCAATCGTGTACCCACTGAGCTGTGGCCTTAACAAGTGATCAAAAAGGAAGCTGCCCTCCTGAATGAGATTCCAGGTAAGATCAAAGTGATCACCTCAACTGTGTCATGTACCTAGTCACCTGTCATTTATATCAAATGTGCCTTACCTGACAGATTTACAGCAGCTAATGTAAAGCTGACAGCTATCTTTCAGACTGAGCACTGGTCCCAGACCGTATGGTGCTGATCATGTAGAAAAAAACATGCAATAAAGACATATTTCAGAAATGCCTTAGTTGTAAACCAGTGCTAAGCCACCCAGCGACGCCCGTATTATGTGCTCGTAGTAATCCTCACTGTGTAAAGGCACACTCCACTATTGCGATAACACCCAAGAACTCCACATTTCTGCCCCGGCTTGAAAGACAACTGTCCATAAAGATCATCGGATTAGGAGGATGGGTAGACAATGGCATAATATAGATGAGAAGCCACTCAACATGCAGGTGAAAAGAGTGATTTCAATGTGGGGCAAGGTGGTGTAGTGGTCTGGATGTTGGACTCCCAGCTGGATGTATGTATGTTGACATACATATACAAATCATTGAGCAAGATACTTCAACTTCTCATGGCGGTTGGTTGCATCTTGCATGGTAGCAATCAATGTGAAGCAAAATATTGTAAAGCACTATAAGATAAGAGTGCAGGCCATTTACCATTCAATGGGTTTCTAATGCTGTTTTCAACAGAAAACTACTGTATCTCTCAGCTCATCTCTCTGCAGCTGTGAAGAATAATTTACCTACAAAGCAAATATTCAATTCAATTCAAATGTATTTATAAAGCACTTTCAAACAACAGAAGTGATACTATTCAGTAGACGTATGTGCTCCAACACACCCGATTCATTTGTTTGTTAAAGGTACCGTAGCTTTGCTACTTTGCTCTTGTGCTCAAGAGTGTTTATACATTTTTAACATGAGTGTTAAAGCAACACTCATAATGCTTTAAACCACTATCGAAAGATGTGTAGTAGTGCCAGTTCTTTTGCCATTTAGTTTTAGTCACAAAAGTTTGAGCGTAACGAACGTCTGTAGCGAACAGTATCACCTTCCACCTGTCAATGTGGAAGGTATGTGTATTTTCTGGTACAACACACACACTGGGAAGGCACAAGTTGCAAGCTTAATTAAATAATGTATCCGTATTTCTGTGATTGTTTTGTTTGTAGGCGATATATTCTGGCATAGGCCAATACTCTCTGGCATCCCCACCAAATTTATCAATCGACTCCAATTAGTTCAGAACTCTGCTGCCATAATCCTCACAAACACGGTCAACAGATCACATCACTCCAATTCGGGTTCATCTTCACTGGCTTCCTGTAAAATTCCATATCAATTTCAAGACTCTCCTCCTCACATACAAGGCCCTTCACAAACTGTCTCCCTCCTACCTCTCTGACCTTCTCCTGCCATATACTCCCTCCCGATCTCTTCCCTCCTCCTCTACAGGGCTTCTGGCCACCCCCCATTCCTCCTCTCCACTATGGGGGCTCGGGCCTTCAGCCGCTCTGCCCCCAGACTCATGGAACACCCTATTCTTGCCCATAAGACATGCTGCCCATAAAACAGGTGGCATTTTTATGACTGCTGCTGTAATTTGAGAGACGCACAGGGAAACGGATCAGAGAGAATATTACATATTTGAACGGACTCTACGTGCTAAACACGCGATTCACTGTAACCTTAAAGTGAATTAAAGTAAAATAAGTAAAAGATGTATAATTACGTATCGTTTACGTAACGTATAATAATCCAGCCGCTCGGCGATAGCCGCTAGCTACTAGCTAGCACCGGTAAACAAACAACACGGATCAACGATTGAAAGTGAATTGACGCTGCAACGGCTACTTGAATAGCAAACAGAGAGACTATCGGCCAAGCAAGGACGACTCTAGCGACGAAGGATTTTAACGAACACCCGTCATGCCTCC